>JAVFBX010246000.1:0-10220 GCA_034783855.1 Mopalia kennerleyi | reverse complement strand
TGTTCCCTTTTAGCTCTGAGAACACCAGGGTAACAGAAAGCTCCTCTTTTCTCGCCTCTTACGATAGACTGAGGAAGTCGGGAGAGTATTCTGCAGGACTGGCCAACCCGCTCCCCCACGGGACGAGCATAGTGCTTTAGATTGATTGATTTGTGTTTAATACCATGTTTAGATATTCACCCTTATGACACAAATGCTGGTCCATACCAGCCCGATTTGTCCAGTTTTAAATTTACTATGCATATGTTGCGACAGCTTGTCATTAAGGTGAAATAAAATGATTTTGACCAATGTGTATAGGACCAATCAAATACTCCTTTAAGTAGGATCAACCACCTGGGGAGGATTCCACACAGTATTTTTTATAATTACGTGAAAATATATTTATAATTTGTATGTTTGACACAGATTTCAACAGAATTTTTTTTACTAATGTCAGAAATTAATTTGTGGAGTTGTCCCCAAGGCTCTAGTCTTAGTCTAAGACAGAAAATATATATTTTTTAAAACCTGAACCATTGCTGAATGAGTATGTGTGACACAGATTTCGCTTTTCTTTAAACAAAAAAAAAACGAAAACAAAAAAACAAAAACAAAAAAAAACACAAAACATTCTAACAGAAGTGAAAACAAACATTGAACATGACCGAGAACTGCCAGTCGAGAGCTGCAATTTACAACACAGTTTTCTCCCTTGCATTCGCTTTCCTTTCTCGGATGTTAAGGTGTAAGTCTAATTAAGCAGGAGTACAACATATTCCAGTTAGCAAGCGTTTGATTAAAACCGGAAGCCGGCTTACCTCCATGACTTACTAAAGCACGCTTGGTCATAAATCAGGACCATTTTTGATGTAGTGATATTCGCTAAAACAGTGTACATTGTGCGGCAGTCGTCAGCTATTTACAGCTGTATCAATACACCGGGACTATGATATGATGCCATTCAGCTATAGATCAATCCAATTCATTTTTAAACGAACCAGAGTCACCCCAATCAAATGAACAAACAAACAGATTATAACGACAAGTTAAATTAGCAACGTGATGACGGGGAATTCTTATGCAGGCCTAATTATGTAATCCTCAGTCATGAAGATTGTCTGTACAGTTGCTTACTCATGAATCTATCTGCAGCTCCTGTTTCCTTGAAATCACATATATATCCAAAATACAACTACCACAGTAATCAATGGCGTATACGTTTTCGTTTGCCTTGTCGTTTATGGTAATCCGGACAAATTTTGTCAAGAAATCGTGATCAAACCAAACCAGTAGGGAACTCTACCAAACAGCAGACATTTGTCACCGCCTCAATTTGAAAATAGACTTGATCGAAATCTCATTACGTCACTCTCGGACTAGTCAGCTTTCAAATTGAGGCGGTGAAGAATGGCTGCTCTTTTGTAGAATTTGTTGAGAAACCAAAATAATGTTTGGCAGTTGTAATACAACTTATTGCGTAGTGATATGAAAGCGTAGTTGGGTTAACACGAGTGATGTGCAAAACATACAGTCCCGAAATAAATGTACTTAAGGCAAAAAATAACAATAATAATTTGAAGAATTTAATATACTAGTATTGCAAATGAAAACTCGGAATCAGATCATTGTTCAAACGAGCGGCCATCGCCATGGTATCGTGCTCGAGCTGCTCGGCTTGAAAAGTCTGGACGTATATACAGATACGTCCAGTTTAGCCCGTTTATCTTTACTGTGACGAAGAATAATTTGATGATGGACTGGACGTTCTTGTGGCTCGTAATCTGCATTACGTCAGTCGGTGGAACTTTGTTAACTAACTTTTGTATCAGGTACTTGCAGGCTCTAGTGTTTGCATCAGATTTTGTGGACTTCACTATTCCTGCAATTTTGTTGACACACGCGCATTGTTTTTGTACCATATGCCATTACTACAAGGATTTTTTGATTAAGGAGCCACGTAGAAAGGAGAATCTTCGCTCTTCAGAATTGCGGGTCGCTTATCAATGTAAAATATGATCAACTGGACATCGATCACAACCTTTAGGGTACATACAGAATTTAATGTGCGAGTGTCTCTTGGTTTGGTTTGTCTCTCATATGAATATTCTATGTACTCTCGTCCTAAGCATGATATCACCCCACTGCAACTAACGATGTTCCATTACGCCTCTCAGATCAAAATGTGTCGAGTTCAGACATAACGTGTTGAGAACACTGTCCGGGGTGCTTCGCCCCATCTGGCCCCAGTCATACAGCTGACCGATTTCAACAAAAGTTTGTTACCCTTTCCTTCTTTTGTCAGTTGTATATTTAGCTTTCAAAGACTAGCTTCTTTATGAAAATTGAAAGCTTATAATTATCGAGGAGCCGTATTCATTTTCGAAGGTTTCTCACCAAACTGGAAATAAAACCTCTGAAAGAATTAGGCTCGTAATCTTCGCTGTTCTCTTCACGCACAGAAATGACAAACTGGGATGATCCATGTCCCTTTTGAAAATTCATCTTCCAGCTTTTTAAAGCTGGAAGCGATGCAGAGCTTTCCTACTTCCAGCTTTGCTAAGTTTGTTTCGGAAGTTAGAAGTGAGAACCGATGTAGAGCTTTCCATCGGTTCAGCTTTAAAAATGAAAAGCTGGAAGATGAATTGTCAAAAGGGACACAGACCGATGTCTTTAGCTTTCCATCTGTTCAGCTTTGAAAATGAAAAGCTGGAAGATGAATTGTCAAAAGGGATACGGACCTGGGATAAGAAGTTGCTCAAAACTTCTGATTCTATTTGAATAAACACGGTTACCGACTGGCAGATTTAAAAGTATCTCTTGTGTTCTCATATCTTAACTGCTCATATTATTGTCATATTCAGCTTTGTTTATATTTGTTATAAATTTATCGAAGTAGCAGACGATCGATAGTGTCGTGTGTAAATGTGCTATATTTAGAGTTAGTAGTAAACTTGACCAACAACTGTCATTGATAAAATTAAAAAGTAGTTCTGGCATAAATTTTGATTGGCTGGCTTACGCCACGCGCTCATCCCACATACGTATGTGGGATGAAGTTTCTCACGATGTGTGACCACGTGGGATTGACAGGATTAAATGTGAAATGAGTGAGTCACACGATGTACAGGCGGAGATCTGTATCTCTGATCGTCTATCATATCGGGGAGCCTTATCTGGAGATACAGAGTTTGAGCGCTTCTAACCGTGTAATTGTAAGTTTTTGCATGCACTGACTGAGTTTTATATGTTCAACAAACTACTGTACAATAAAGTTTTGTAATCTGACCGCTGTGATACATTTTGAATATCATTTGCGACTTTAAATAGTCCAGAAGCCGCGTTTAAAAAAGTGGATGATAACGGTCCAAGTACATGATGTCATGCCGTGACGTCATATACCTAGCCTGGTCCCCGTCTCCCATAATGCATCATGCTACATGAGGTTCCACTGTAGAGCAATTACACGATTAGAAGCGCTCAACCTCCGTAGATACAAAAAATGTGGCTCCGGCAATCGCTGTTGTGGTATTTACAACGTTTCCTTCCGATTTTCCGCGGTTATGAGGCAATGAAGAGTGTGAAGTGGACACACCGTCGTCATATAAGTGAAATGCGACGTTAAACCCCAATCAAAGAAACAAACAATCGTACTTTCACCATATAGTCTCCAATTACATACCAAACATAACATTCCGTCGTGTGCCTGTGGTCTAAACAAAGGCTAAAGTCAAAGCTACAAGACTAACAAAGTGTACCACTATAACAGAAATTCCTTGCAAACGAATAAGTACCAGGTAATAATGTAACTGTTTAACGACCCATCATTTCGCCATGTCATTGTCATACATTTCCCGAGGCAAGGCAGAAAAGAAGATCGTCACATTAAGCCGCTCTCCTTTTCTTACCTTGCCTCCATATAGGCAATAAAACCTGAGTTAGCTAGAGTTTACGACAGCTGCTTTCGGATTTTCTCTTTTTTTTCTACCCAATCAGATTAGGGCTTTTTTAGAATAAGAAATAGGAGGTCTAAACACAGGATGACATAGTAGGCTATATATGTAACATAAATGCACGATATTAGTCCCAGTAAAGAATCCTGACATCATCACAGACAGCTTTATTGGCAATGTCGCCACTGTTGTTTGTTATAGACTTTGAGGTCTAAACGACTTTTTGATTGGGCTGCTTGTTTCTATCATAGTCCAATTAAATTTTTGCCACGTTTTCTTTCGAATTACAGCAAGGGATAGTAATGTGGAAATATCGCCTTACACATACTGACCCTTGCATAGGAAGATGTTGTCATAGGACATCTGGCTAGCTACTTAATCTGAGCGCTTCTATCCGTGTAATTGCCCTACGATGGATTTTAAAGTAGAACTATGTCGTGAATTTAGTAAACTTACCGGCCGTTTACAAGTTTTATAAAATGCAGAATTATTACCGTATCATTTTATTAAATAAACATGCCTTAAAGTGAAAGTTACAGAACCTTTTACTAAAGTTTCAAGTCTACAGTACGGGTGGAAGAGAGAAAATGGCCGGTTAGCAACAGGTTCCCGAACCCGTATGTTTGTAACGTTAATAAGGTTAATATGCCTTTTAAAGTCTGGTATTATATATAAAATGTGTCAGGCAGATCAGTATACCAAATGTTGTTGGCCAGAGCTCATACATTATGTGATAGAGAACTATGCATCTAGTTTTATGCTTATTATTTTATAAGAATTAAACTTATCCATACAAGGTTAAAACCCGTGCTGTTTCACCGACTTATCGCAAAGTTCAACAGCTTAGCTTGGAACCAAAGCACTGTTTGCTACCAAAATTTTTTCATTGTGTTGTACTTTTCCTATCGCTATGTCTCAGACTTTTATGGTTGAAAGAATATATCTTAGCAATGGGGTGTTATATAAAAAATCGACGTAAAATATAGTTAAGTACGAGGTATATTTCGGCATATTATATGTCTTTATGGTAGGGAAAGAAAATTGTCCTATTCTCCACCGAAATGATATAATATATATCACTACATATGTGTGCATATTTTTTGTATTTGTAGTTTTATACATAGATATACGTGGATTTGTATAAGTATACAAATTAATGCGTATTTAAATATCATAGATTAAATGGAACCAGAACTAGGCAGTGCCATGAGGTATGCAAGTAACATGGACTAGTGTTTGTTTGTTTCATTGGGGTTTAACGTCGTACTCAAGGGTATTTCACTTATATGAAACTTCGTAAAAACCACGCCCGCGATTGCCGGAGCCACATCGCGTGACTCACTCATATACCTGAGGGTCGACAGACGGACTCGATGCTGTGAACGGTAAATCGAAGTTGGCTTCTGTAAGCGCGCTCGCTAACTGCTAAGCCACGGCCGCTGGCCTCATGGACTAGTGAGCATTAATCGAAATCTGAATTTGAAAACCTGTCCAACGTAGATCAGTATGAGCCCATCACCCAAGGTTAAAATAATTCATGAAAATTACAGGAGAACAAGGATGGCCGATAACAGCCATGATGTAATACGCAAGCAGTCGTGTCATTTTATATGAAGCAAGCCACCAAGTTTGACGTCGTTAGATGAAACGGAATTAGATACGTATAGCCTAGCTTTGCCAGCAATCATGAAGTGCGGAGATTGTCAAATAGAAATGAATGCCACCAAGCGTCACTGTGAAGCAAGCCCTCGAATTTGAAAGCACTCCTTCCACCGAGAGACATCCAGGGTGGCCGATGATTGGCTAGATGAACAAACGTTAATCACAGCGACCGTACCATGTCTTACAAGCCACCGATGTCTGATTAATTTGTTATAGAGATATCACAACATGGGATTTTGTTTGACCTGGGGTTACAATATGCAGGGATATGAAACAGTAAGCTTTAAACTTGATTTGCCGATGAAATCACGATCTCTTTCGGGGAACGCGGGAACTGGTGACGATACTATACCGGTTTACAAGCAAAGAAGATAGTGTTGTTGAACGAAAATTACTTGATCTCACTCTTTAATATTTCCATTTTAAAGTCCATGTGTACATTTAAACGACTATCTTTAATTTCGTAGAAAATGTAATTATAACTCGAAAAAAGTTGCATTTGGGTCAACCATTTAATGTTGGACTAGAAAAACCTTGTATTCGCGGATAAAAAAAATGGCGGCCGATTGAAAAAAAGAGGCAATCGGGACTTTTTTGGTGTCTGAAACCAAAGGCAGTTTTTATTTACCCCCAAGTCAACAATGTAAATCTGTCAAATAAATTTTAATACTTGTCTAGTTTCATTTACAATGCAGATACATTAATATTTCGATTATTTTTAAGTATTTTAATATTTTTTGTTTATTTTTTACCAAGACATTAGGGGCGTTAATGGATTCAAATATACTTGTTTTGCAGCCTAACTGTCATTGGATATCAATAGAGAAGAAGTTAATGCTCGTTCTGATATATTCACAGTCCCTATTATCTCAAATATTAATAGGTTTTTGATGACCTTTAAAACAACCAAAAATCGTGAAGGAGGGAGACTCGCATGAGCATATATAAAACCGTAATAATGCACATGCGCATTGACAACTGAATTTAAAAAGGCTCCCGGACTCTTTACGGAAACGGATGAATGAGAACAATATACCGAGTACCTGAGTTTATGTGGATTGAGCCTGGATTCGGCCGAGCTACATATCCCTGTATATTGTAATCCCGGGTTTGACATGCAAGGTGAGCAACAGCTACGGTGGAGTATATTGATGGATGAAACAAAATCCCGCCACCCTCTCATCCTCGTGGCGACAACCAAACAATCATTTGATTAAGTAATCATTGATATCAAGAGCTCACAAGAGGGATATCTATATGAAAAAATCAAAGAGAACAAATTGCTTTCCTCCACATAAGAATTCAACGGCTAGACTCGCTATGGCATCCTGATTGAACTTATGAAGTTTATGAAACCCGATTTCAAACCCGCCACAAACCTGAAAAAAATGTATTCCCTGATGTTATAGACCGGTAAATGTGACAGTGATGATTTCCCCTCACAGCCATGCGCGGTGGGTCATCCCGCATACTTACAGAATAAGCGGGGCGCCAAGTTTCGTACAGTTAGATCATTAAAATAAAGCCAAATCCATTCATCCCGCACTCTGGGAAACACGCATGCGCATAAACACACCACTGTCGCCATCACTGTCTTTCCAGGAAATCACAAAGGGGAGCTTTACTTTTATCCACAGTTAAAAAAAACCCAGGTAAATGTACTATGTAGGTCAACATCAAATGAAACAGTTGTTTTCATTTAAGAATGATTAAACTTGAAATTATCTTTACAATTTGTTTGATTGGAGTGACTCTGGTATCTTTAAAAAATGAATTGGATTGATCTATAACTTAATCACACCATAGCATAGTCCCGGTGTATTTATACAGCTGTAAATTGCACAATTATTCCCTTTTAGCGAATATCACTATGTTCAAAATGGTCTATGACCAAGCGGCCTGTACGTAAGGTATGAAGGTAAGCCCGCCTCCGGTTTTAATCAAATACTTTTGAACTATCATAGTAGACGCTTACATTTGTTTGGGTCCCAAATTGCTTTTGAAAAGGGATGTACTGGTGAGACCGATTTTAAGCAAAAAATACCATATTAACACGCTAAAACAAAAACTCATAAAACAAGCTCGTTTCTGGGGTAAAATCAAATTTTAACACAACATTGTTCCTTTTATTTATGACTTGTTGTAAATAATACAAATTGTGTCCTGTGTAAGCAATTTGGTAATAATATAGCTCCAATGACGTCATCACATCATCACAAGACTAGCCTTTAGACATAAACAATAAACACGTGGATAAGTGAGCCATCTGCAATGACCCATATATCGCCCGAGATTATTTACGGTACGGAAATGGCCATGCGGTGTTCCGACATGATGGAGATATGCAGGTACTGTATACCTGTAATCGTTGTAACAAGGACGGTTCACCACTGATAAGATAATGGTTATGTGAAGTTAAGGTGAGGACATTTCAAAAGGGATTCAATGTAACAGGTGATATGGTAATGCATCAGACACAAGCTTGTTCTCTGTTTTGTGCGAGTGATCATACTCCACTAGTCAATTCTAAATGTACATACAGTTAAATGGTATGCAAACTGCTGTAGCCTTTGTCTACTGGTTTTCAACTGGGTCATTGTGTAACGAGTGTGATAGTTTTAATACAGTTGGATAAGAAGCGGTGTGTGGCAACAACATGCCTACATATAGTCCTGATATAAATGAGATTTCATATATGCATATACAGACTAAGGTCAAATCTCAGTCATGGTGGCCCTTCATCTAAAACATACTCGCGAGTCTACTTGCAACCTCCTTAATTTGAAAGTAGGCTCGTCCGAGAGTGACGTAATGAAACTTCCGGGCCAGTCTACTTTCAAATTTAGGCGGTGACAAACATCTGCTGTGTGGTAGTTTGCCACACTATTTTTGTTTTAAATCCCGATTTCATGACAAAATTTGTTTGGAATACCTTTATAGATGATGCAAACGAAAGTGTATACGTTATATATTACTGTGGTGGTTATATTTTCTGATTTCAAGGACACAGGAGCGGCAAATAGACTGGTGAGTACACGATAATACATACCGGCTTCGTAACCGAGAATTGTCGTTAGGCTATATATGCACATGAATTCTCGGTTATATCGGGACTAGCCTACATAGTGATATCAATTTATGCAGGAGAAATCAACAAACACGGCTACGGAAGAAAGTTTTAGCAAATAAACAGGTTGGTCTACAAGTTAGGTATACTAACAACTCCGGAGAAAGATAATGAATTGATTTTGACTCAACGTTTCGGTTTATTGCTCAAACCATCATCAGGAATAATTTTAACTAGAGACATAGGTATATATATATACAAAATGAATTCATTAAGTTTCTTCGGAGTTGTTACTGTACTTAACTATGTTAAATTCCCCAGAGGCAGTCATTATATTTAGACTACAAGGAAGTGGGCTTCTGAAGAGCGTTTAAGAAGAATACAACTTATAGGCCTACACATTGAGTAATCAAAATACGCCGTAGAGAATGCAGGTATAAAAACAAACAGGTCAGTCCGTGATGTAAAAGGTTAATTTGAACACACCTTGACATTGGTTAATTCATATATTATGTTTTCATTTCCACTAAGATTTTAAACATCCCCCCCGCGCCCCAAAAAAGAAAAATCAAAACAAAAACAGTCGATCCATGTGACCTCCTCAGAAGCCGCTATAGCTGACCACTTTCAATGTCATCAATAAACTAAATAAGCCACTACATGCAAGCTAGACCTCAGCGCGGGTGTTTACTGAGAGTTGATGTTACACAAGCTTTTGGCATTCTGTATACATTTTATGAACGACGACGCGAAAAGCTATGCAAAAAAATCTGGCGAAAAAGAAAATGGCGGCAATGTTTCTACAGATACAAGTCCCTTCCTGACGTGTCTCTTAAATAACTAAGCTGTCAGTTTTAATAAAAGCTATAAATGTTCAAATCCCATGTTTTTTTTTAATGAAATAAATTGCAAATCGTCCAGTGAATATAGGAATTTTTTTGTAAATTTTATTGGAATCCACCAATTGGGACACACGTTCGACTGCGACATAAACTGAGACGTAAAGGTAACTTGACGATAACGTCTTTTATGGCGAATGTCTCTTTTGCTTTTTTAAATTTTTTTATTGGTGTAACATACAATACAGGGTAGGTAGTTTCATTTCAAACAATGATAATCCAAAATGATTATAAACATTATAATATCCAGGCGATAGTCTCATCTTTGGAGATTGTGCCGTAACTATTACATTATTCAGGTTTCTGTATAAACATATCTTCACCTTGATCACACACTTTTACATATCACCTTATTCAGATTGCTGTACAAACATTCTGTTTTTACCTTCATCACATCGTTATACATATTTATACATTTTTCAGACTCCCGTACAAACATTATGTTTTCGCCTTTATTACACACCTATATATATATCACAATATTCCGACTTCTGTACAAACATTACGTTTTCATCTTGATCATCCATATCACATTTTTCATACTTCTGTGCAAACATTACGTTTTCATCTTGATCATCCATATCACATTTTTCATACTTCTGTACAATCAATACGTTTTCATCTTGATCATCCATATCACATTTTTCATACTTCTGTACA
>JAVFBX010245989.1:0-10220 GCA_034783855.1 Mopalia kennerleyi | reverse complement strand
GGTGGGGGTGGTGGGGGGGGGGGTGGGGGCGGGGGCGTAGGAGGAGGAAACTCGTGTTATACGTAAGTTTAGATACTTGCTTATTTAAAACATCAAGGCTGTTTTCCCAGGGGATAAAATATCCTTGTGTAACAAGTGCAAAACGGATGCATGCATGGGGATTTAGTGGGAAACTATTTTTCAGTTCCGAGTGAGGTTTTTTTTTTTTGTTCGTTTCTTAGGCTGTTACCTTCTAGGAACCGTTTTTAAACAACTTGTAATCTAAAAGGGGCATTTTAATCATATGCCACATTCCCTCCCAAACTCTTGTACACTAGGTTAAAAAAAAAACCCAGTGAATTGTCTTACTAATCTTGACGATGATAAATAAAACAGTTGTTCATCGTCAAAAGGCTATATTTCAAACATCAGCAACCTTATAATTTTTTTTTTTTTGAGGTGTTACTTTTGTCCCTTCACCAAACAGGTTTAGACTGTAACAGCATAAACAAAAATTTCCAGACGCATTTGTCTGACACAAAACTACATCAATTTAAAATGAGTTCCTTTCAATCAAATTTTATTTCCGTCTGTCCAAAAATTTGGTATTTTGTAGAGTCTGAGAAAAAAGCACCAGTAAAAACTTCAGGTTTGTTTCTGCCAGTTAAACCTTTGGTTCTCACAGTATTGCTGAAATGGTTAATTGGGTGCCTGTGAAAGGTTACAAATTGGAAGGTATTCGAATAATAAAATTGCACAGACATCTGTCCCGCGAGAGAACCCCAAAACTGGGTTTACAGCATATTTGAGAATCAAAAGTTGTATTTGTTTCGCAAAAATTGTATCTTTATTCAGCAAATAATACAACATAACAAAAGCTATCAGCTATCAGTCGTGCCCTTACCCAGGTCTCTGATTTGTCTCGCCAGTGGTGTCCTTCACTCAGCTCTCTGAATTGTCTTGCCAGTGGTGTCCTTCACCCAGCTCTCAGATTTGCCTTCAACCCTTGCCAATGGTGTTAGGTGGTGTCCTTCACCCAGGCCTTTGATTTGTCTTGCCAGTGGTGTCCTTCACCCTGGTCTCTGATCTGTCTTTCGGGTGGTGTCCTTCACCCAGTCTCTGATTTGTCTTGCCAGTGGTGTCCTTCACCCAGGTCTCTGATTTGTCTTGCCAGTGGTGTAAGGTGGTGTCCTTCACCCAGGCCTCTGATTTGTCTTGCCAGTGGTGTCCTTCATCCAGGTATTCTGATTTGTCTGGCCAGTGGTGTTAGGTGGTTTCCTTCACCCAGGTCTCGAATTTGTCTTGCCAGTGATGTCTTCATCCCGGTCTCTGATTTGTCTTTCCAGTGGTGTCCTTCATCCAGGTATTCTGATTTGTCTGGCCAGTGGTGTCCTTCACCCAGTCTCTAATTTGTCTTTCCAGTGGTGTCCTTCACCCAGGTCTCTGATTTGTCTTGCCAGTGGTGTTAGGTGGTGTCCTTAACCCAGGCCTCTGATTTGCCTTGCAATTGGTGTCTTTCATCCAGGTTTCTGATTTGTCTTGCCAGTGGTGTCCTTCACCCCGGTCTCTGATTTGTCTTTCCGGTGGTGTCCTTCACCCAGGTTTCTGATTTGTCTTGCAAGTGGTGTTAGGTGGTGTCCTTCACTCAGCTCTCTGAATTGTCTTGCCAGTGATGTCCCTTCATCCGGGTCTCTGATTTGTCTTTCCGGGAGTGTCCTTCACCCAGTCTATGATTTGTCTTGTCAGTGGTGTCCTTCACCCAGGTCTCTGATTTGTCTTGCCAGTGGTGTCCTTCACCCCAGACTATGATTTGTCTTTCCCGTGGTCTCCTTCACCCAGGGCCCGCGTCCGTGGCGTAGTGGTTAGTGAGCGCGCTTTCTAACCCCTTCTTGGATTTACCGTTCACAGGATCGAGTCCATCTGTCGACTCTCAGGTCTATGAGTGAGTCACAAGATGTGGCTCAGGCAATCACGGGGGTGGTTTTTACGAGGTTTATCTCGTTTTTCCACTATACTAGGGCAAGGAACAGTGTGAAGTTGACAATCCGTCATATAAGTGAAATACCCTTGAGTACGACGTTAAACCCCAATCAAACAAACCTTCACCCAGGTCTCTGATTTGTCTTGCCAGTGGTGTCCTTCACCCAGGTCTGATTTGTCTTGGTGTCCTTCACCCAGGTTTCTGATTTGTCTTGCCAGTGGTGTCCTTCACCCAGGTTTCTGATTTGTCTTGCCAGTGGTGTTGCTCAACCAGGTCTCTGAACACACTAACCCAGTTTAACACCATCTAGTCTAGGTGTTTATTTCTCTACATCCTGGGCATTTCACACACATGGTTTTATATGGTAGCCATGTGTGTAGTAAACACCAGGTAAAGTAAATAACTCTGCCAAAGTAACCGCCATATCATTGTTCTGGTGGGTTTTCAGAACTGAGTAACAAACAAACAATATTATATGTGAAGTAGTATGATTTACTTAAACTGTGCAATAGGGATTTTTTTTTGTTAGCGGATAGTGTAATTACAGAGAGCTCTCCCTTTCTATAATATCTCTTTTCGATCGGATTGTGATTATAAAATCTTTGTATTATGAAATCAATTACTGATGGATTACTGCTGATCCATCATCACATCCTTGACGTTCCATCTGGAGATAAATTTTCCACCCATGTTTGATCGTTTACGGAATAATAACAGTTTAGATGCTATTGACATGTATTCTGTACAATAATTACAGAAGAAGTTTAGTTAATGCTGAGTTGCTAAGCAATCTATATGTGTTCTGTTGTTAGGTGTGGATCTGGAGATCACTTTGCTCGTGACTGCCCGGACCGTGAAGAAGGCGGGGATCGTTCCAGTAACCAAACCTGCTACACGTAATTACTACATCTTTCACATTCTTATTATATCTACTTTTTGGTGAAACATTGGTAGGGGTTGTCCACATTTTATAAGCCAGAAATCAAGAAGAGGGTGTCTCAAATCACCATTTTGACAGAAACAGGGTGTCTCATTTTTACTGTCCCCCTATCTTTCCCATGTTAAATTTGACAGAAACAGGGTGTCTCATTTTTACTGTCCCCCTATCTTTCCCATGCTAAATTTGACAGAAACAGGGTGTCTCATTTTTTCTGTCCCCCTATCTTTCCCATGCTAAATTTGACTGAAACAGGTTGTCTCAAATGGCTTCTTGGGTGTCGCAAAGACCAAGCTAACACTATGGTTGTACATCCGTTCCATCCAATAAAACTAATTGGGACGATATGTTACATGGGATTGATTTGAGCATGTATTTGCATACAGGTTGTGCCTGGTTCAAAGATTTGGTTTTCACAATTTAACTACTCATCCAGGGATGTATCTAGACATGCGACATCCCCACATTTCTGCTTGTAATGCCACAAAAAATTGTAGATGCTGCGCGCTATGTGCCGCAAATGAGAAGCTGTGAGCCGTGTTTCCTGGTTACTGATGCAGGGTTTTAAAATGAGAAAACTGTCCAAATTTAACAAAAATATTCAATCTTAATCTGATGAGTGTTCAATATACAAATTTAACGTGACATAGTCAGTTGGTGTTATTTGGGGCTATTTTGTGGATCTGTGTCATGAGCAGGGCTTTTTGCCGCTCCGCAAGTGTGACGCGGGCCTTATCTTGTTTAACAGTCAATGTCACTAATAGTGGTCCAAAGTCCAGTCATGTAAAAACTCTTGGATTCACTTAAAACTTGGTGTGAAGCTTCCTCTGGTTAAGACGGCATATGGGATAACATTTCACCAAATTTCGTAAAACAAGATTGCCATTTTTACAATATTCATTCCTGTATGTATTGTGAACACGATAGGTAGGGAATAAATTCACGGATTAACTTTAAACTTTGAAGATAGCATCCTGTCTTTAAGACAATAGATCGAATTGAATTTCACCAAGTTCCGTAAAACAAGATGACCACCATTAATTTTTTTTTACAATATTCATTACTGTATATGTTGTAAACACTATAAATCTATAACAAAATGATGGATTAGCTTGAAATATAGTCTCCTCATATTAAGACAACAGATGGGATTGAATTTCATCAAATTTTGTAAAACAAAATGACCGACTACCAATGCATCATTTTACAATATTCACATGTGTTAACATGATAATTTTTAGATCAAATTCAGACTAACTTGAAACCTGGAAGCTAACTTCCTACTTCTAAGACATAGGATATGATTGCATTTCATCAACTTGCGGAAATCAATAATGGTATTTCATTTCTCCAATTTCGTTAAACAAAACGGCAGCAATGGCATAATTGTAATATATTTAAAACTTGGACAATAGTTTCCTGCAGATCAGAAAGCAATGGGATTGCATTTAATTTAATTATGCAAACCAAAATGGCTATCACTCAAATTCAGATATTAACTTCAGACTTCCCTTTTTCGGTTAGTACATGTACCATAGATGTGGTTGTATTTCACTAGATTTCCAAAGGGTTTGGTACAAATTCAGATAGGTAATCATCTACTGAGGGGCATATTCTGACCTACTTCTGTTTTTGGAAGGCCCTTTATTTTAGTGTGGAGCTAACTGTACACTTTAGTTGATTTGCCTGGCCATGATTCGTGTTTGACTGCTGATCTTCTCCGGTGCGAAACTGGCTATCTTGGAGGCCATTATCTTGGAATACACTTTCCCATCTTTTTTTTCATGTATAATGTTAAACTGTTGTAGGTGCGGTAAGCCGGGACACTTTGCCCGGGACTGTGACTCTTCGAGCGTGACCTGCTACACCTGTAACGAGGAGGGACACATGTCCAAGGACTGCCCCAACGCAGAGGACTCTTAAACCTGGCACTTAGTCAGAACAGGGACGAGACACCTGCACACTTATTAGATGTACCAGTATGGCATGGTCAAGTTATTACACAGGCAGTCGACACGTTCCTTATTGCCATTTTACCCCCACTCCATTTCCCCATTATATACTTTCACAATATAGAGTGAAAGTTGACCCCAGTGTGTCACAGCAGTATCCAGCCTGATTGTTGAAAGGATTATAACAGATTCAATTATTTGAAATTATGACGTATTATTAATATAAATAATATTAAATTGACCTAATAGCCTGTTGGTTGGTGAATATGATTTTGTATAACAGTCCTTTCCACGACCAGGCATGTGTATGTAGATGTTACTGCTTTAATGAGTATTGATATATTCTTTTGATGGTGAAACTCTATGTGTGGGTACCAGGTTATTTACTTCTAATCATTTTACTGTTCTTTGATTGAAAAGCTTAAGTTGGAGATATGTAGCAGCGTAATAAATGTAAATAATCCTGTCCAGTGCATGTCTAGAATTCAGTGACTTATGTGGTGAGAACTGAAAATGAACAATCCCTAGTTGTGGAATTTGTTCTTTCATTACTTATTTTTGTATATGTTACTAATTGGGAAGGGAGGTAACCAGTGTAAGTCTGGTTGTGTTTGTACCATAGCGATTGGCTCATCCTATTCATGGTTGTTACTCACTTTATTCACCTGTATTTTATGATGATTAGGACTGCTCTTCATATCGCAAGTTTTATGCTCAGAGAAGTGTTTTCTTTTATTTCCCGTTCATTGTTTGGAGTATTCAGAATAAAAACAAAATTAGGAGAGTTCCAGATTTCAAAGTTTATTCATGTGTATACAGAGATTCGAGGAATTAAATGTTGGTAAATACAATATTTAAGCCCGGTTATTTGCCTCATTGTGCATCACTATTGTAGCTTCTCAAGCCGTGTAGTCCTCTTGTTTAGAGATTCACATCAATTGTCTTTTAATATTCATTGTTTTATAAATAGATTGATACATGTCGACTTCATCGCTGTCTTTGGTGACCTCTAATCCTAGTCCGGGAGCTAATGCATGTGACTGTTTTATGGTTAACATTTTTGATCACTGAACGTAAATTATGCATATTAACCATTCTTTACAATCGGTAAAATAAATGTCCTTTTCCATGATTCTTGTGTGAAAAGGATTTATTGCAGATTTGTTATGCTGACTGTCAAAAAGATCCATGCAGTGAGTATAGTTTTGAGAGCTTAATCGTGAGACAACTAGTTCACTCGGTACCAGTAGGTGGGACTTGTTTATATCATTTCTTGAAATATCAAGACATTCCATGCTGACAGGGCTCAGCTTTGTGATGGTTCAAGGCTGTTAGAGGTCAGGTGACTATTCACGGTTGAGAGGTCT
Organism: Mopalia kennerleyi; assembly: GCA_034783855.1. Classification (NCBI taxonomy): domain Eukaryota; kingdom Metazoa; phylum Mollusca; class Polyplacophora; order Chitonida; family Mopaliidae; genus Mopalia; species Mopalia kennerleyi. Next base: position 4,004 of record JAVFBX010245989.1, on the reverse strand, counting down.
TATGACCAAGTTCAGGAATTCAACAACCATGTTCTATCCCAGTGATAAATGCAATTTTATTGTAAATATTGAGAAGAGAAACGTGCTATGTTCCTTTCTGAGACGATTTGTGAAATAAACATGCTAAACGAAGGAACATTTGTGATATCATTAGTTATGCTCTCAAATGAACTTGATGTTGTAAGCTCTTTAAGTTAACAATCATTTATACTGATGATATTTTATTGTGAACATGGACTTGAAAATACAGCAATGTTAGACATTTGCCAGCTTTGTAACCATGGAACTTGTTAATCCAATCAAATTTGGATGGGATTTTCCATGGTAATCATTTTGTGTATCACTGTGTAATACGGTGCTGTTTTTTTCTGTTGCACCCATCAGTATTCTTAGGGTTTTCACAAATCGGTGTCTCACTGAAGTGTTCATATTCATACTAACTGGTCCGAACACATACTGGTTTTTTGCTATTGTTGTAATTTAACTACATGAAGTATATCAATGCTGACACAATTATGACGGGCATGTTTATTTCAGTGAGACATTGCTTTGTGACATTTCCACTTGTATAAGAAAAAAACGATCTACTGGAACAACCATGCCTTTTTTGTTAAAAATTGACTTGTTATTGAGGAAACTGAGGGACATCTGTGATGTGCCACCAATTATCCAAACAACATGTGTTAAACTGGCATTCACAGTAAATATGCCACAATCCATAAGCAACATTTCAGTATCATTCAGAATCAAATGTGGGCAAGCCTTGTATAAAATATTCATGCAGATTTTCTGTTTACATCAATTTCACTTCAACTAAAAAGATGTGGTAGACAGCTACGTTTGAAATTAATACACAACTTTTTGGTATAATTTAAAAAATAGCTGTCCCTTCAATTACTTCTAGGTTGTTTATCATGATTTCACAATGTATGGTGTTGATTATTGTGTTTTGATTTCGTAATATTAAGCTTACAAAACTGTTTCTAAGATTTAAGTGTAACTTTTGCTTGTTAGTTTGGTGGGGAGTTCATGGAATAAAAGAACTATTTAAATAAATGTCTCGTGTTCATCTTGAGTGAAATAGAACATTGCTCTTAAAGGGAAAGACAACTGATTTTTGACCTAAAGTTATTACTTTTAATGAATATTTTCAAAGACAAACAACTGTAACTCACTTGCAATTGATTTAGCATAACCGTTAATTATTTAATTTAAAATACAGTGACGTCCGCATTCGCAAAACTAAATGGTCACTTCTGTGGCTGTTTGTTTGTGGCTGGTTGTTGTTTCACTGAGCACTTGCTTTCGGTTTTGTGTGAGAGGGCCAACAGATGCAGGCACTAGGGAGACCGCCCGGAGTAGACGATAGAACTACTATAGCTGCCAAAGCGGACGCGAAACAACAACCAGCCACAAACCACAAGCAACCAGCCACAGAAGTGACCATTTGGTTTTGCGAACGCAGGCGTCACTTCCGTGTTTTAAATAAATAATTAACGGTTATGCTTAATCAATTGCAAATGAATTACAGTTGTTTGTCTTTCAAAATATTCATTAAAAGTAATAAGTTTAGGTCTAAAATCGTTGGTCTTTCTTTTTAAAGGGTTTTGCGAAGGGAAAGACAACTGATTGACCTAATCTTATTTGATTGCATATTTTCAAAGATGACAATCTGTATTGCACTTGCAATCGAATTAGCATAGCTGTTAATTAGTTTATTTAAGAAGTGAAACTGACACCATTGTTCGAAAACACGGTAATTGTATTATCTAGTCGTGGCTGTCCTCTATTGCCTGCACTGGTGGATGCTTTCATTTAAAGCCTAAACTGGGGGTTCCGTCACCAAGCGAAACAACACTTGTACATATCCACCTGTATCATAAAACTACAGGTCAACTGAAAACAGGATATGTTTTACTCAAAGAACTATTTTGACATGTATACAACAGATTAACATTGGGCTTAGATGACTAAGCTAGTGTATACACAGTGTTGTTACAGATGCCTTTCAGTGCATCTATAAGCAAACGTACACACTGTTGACGAACTTTATTTTTATACGCCCGCTTTGGAAGAAAGTGAACGTGTTAATTATGTTAGGGCACTGTCCGTCTGTCCACTTGTCCAGGCCATAACTTTAGGACTAGGGGATGTGTTGTGACCTATATCCAAGGTCATGGGAGTAAAAGTGGCGTCCATAATACTAAAAACCAAAAAAAAACACTTTGAAGAAGTTTATACTTTGCACAAATGTTCCTTATTACTAGAGGGTGTCATGACCTATATCCAAGGTCACCATTGCCCGTAGGCCTAATACTAAAGCATTGGAGGTGGTAAAGTTTACAAGTTCCTGCTTCTTTGGAGGTAAAAAAAAACCCAACTTTGTGCCTTATTGGTGGTTCCAAATCAACAACTTGCAGAGGGCGCATCTAGCATCCTTTGAGCAATGTCAGTGCTACCTTTTAAATTTACTAATTAACGGCTATGCTTATACGAATGCAAGTGCGGTACAGATAGATGCAATAAAAAGAGTAAGATTAGGTGGATTGGAAAACCTGTTGTCTTCCCTTTAAGCACAGTGTTAAGGCAGTTGAAATGCTGCTTGGCATTCATCCGTCACAAATGTTTGTAAAGATGCCAGCTGCAAAAAAAAAAACTAACAGATTGACTTCGAATTGCTGTTCTTGTGAAATTGATCAAAATCCATAGATTAACATCCGAATTTGAATATAGCTTCCTCCCTTTAGGATAACAAATGGGGTCACATTTCATCAAATTTTGTAATATATTATGGCCATTACATAACTTTCCAGTCTTCAGTCCTATGTTTTGTGAAAATCTGCAACTAAAATGAAACTTGTACCGTACTGTATCTTCCTCCCATTAAAGGGAAAGACAACTGTTTTTCGACGTAAACTTATTATTTTTAAACAAACATCTGTATTGCACTTGCAATTGAGTAAGCATAGCCATTAATTAATATATTTAACAGACAAGTCTGACGTCATTGTTCCAAAATACGGTTGGTGACCAGCGTGTCCGTTTGCTTATGTATGCATTGGAAGGCATCTCTGTGACACGGCGTGTACACAAGCTTTGTCATTCAAGCTCAATGTTAATCTGTTGTATACATATCAAAATAAGCATGTTTTCAGCTGACATGCAGTTTTAAAAAATCCGTGTGTTTGGAGCCAGGTTGATATGTACAAGTGGTTGTTTGTTGTTTCGCTTTCGGGCGGAACCCTCACTTTCGGTTTAATATGAAAGCATCCACCAGTGCAGGCAATAGGGTACAGCCACGACTAGATGATATAACTACCGTGTTTTGGAACAATGACGTCAGTTCCGCTATTTGAATTAATTAATTAACGGCTATGTCAATTCAAGTGCAACACAGATGGTTGTCTTTGAAAGTATGTAATAAATATAATAGGTTTCGGTCGAAAAACAGTTGTCTTTCCCTTTAAGAAAGCAAATAGGTTTTGCGTTCAACAAGTGGCAGGCCTGTCCACCTGGTGTACTTTGTATACAAAGTTTATGTTGAATAGGACAGGATTAAAATGCAGAAACCAAAAGGCAATACTATGTTGTAACACAATATGGTGAGAAAATCCTCCTAAAAAAAAATTTGAAACATAAATTTCTTTCAGGGTAGGCAGGTCAGAATGTCGGCCATTCTATAATTTCACAAACAATTTCCGGTGTACGATACGGTGTTTACTTTGCACTGGGAAAAAAATTAACTTTCCAATATTATGGAAACGTTTCACATCATGGTTGTGCTAGTGTCAATTTTTTTTTTGAATACATCGTCATAGTGAAACACCCTCCAGATCGGCATACCAATAAATCAAAGTATACCGTTAGCTCCATAACAATAAAATAGCAACAAGCTGCATAAATAACTCTTCAAAGGCAGTTCTTTGATCAGGATGAGCCTATTTGTTCAAAATGAGCCTTTAGCGAGAGGCCTGGGTTAACACCAGTTGAAATTGATAATAGTG
>JAVFBX010245978.1:0-10221 GCA_034783855.1 Mopalia kennerleyi | reverse complement strand
ACGATGTCTTATACACCGCTTCCTGTAACGTGTCTGAGCTGAGTGATATCGTCGTTGGTACAGGCCGAATTAACGCCGCTGGGTAAGTCCTAATTTAATCCGTCAAGTCGGACAAAAATAAGTCTAGCCTAAAAAAGAGACTTTATCCTATACACACGCAATAGTATAAAGCACCGTTAAGGACTCTACCGCTAGTCAGGAGTGAAAATGGCAGCCCTTATCTCCTCGCGGCTTTTGCGGTTATTTCCAAAGGATAATTATATTAACCACGCAAATATTTGGAAAGAGAAGGACTTCAAGATTCTAAATATACTCATTCTATTTTACAATGGTACAACTAAACAAAAACGTCAAATAATTGTTTAAAATGGACCTTTGTTTTAACACTTATTTTTCTTATATGGCTGGATATTTGGTCTTCAAAATTACATGTCTCTCACTCAATTATTTAAACTAAAAAACCTTCAAAGGGTTTTCACAAATTCAAGTTAGTTTTTGCACAATTGATAAAAATATATTTGAAAAATAAAAATCCGCCCTCAAAACAATGTTCAAAACGGAAAAAATATTAAAATACTGCACGACGGTTTTTTAGATAATGGCTTTAAAATTGTGTGTGCCAAATTCAAAGACTTAGTGGAAACAGTTTACAGTCGACAAAAAACCGCATTGCTTTATGGAGATTAATACATTTGTACTTTAAAGAAACTGCTTGTGCTGGCAGAATCGATTAGCATTGAGCTATTGTAGTGTGCTTTGATCGGGTATATAGAAACATTGTTCCTCATTCAGTAATATAAATGGCCATAACATTAATTATGCAATCTTTTGTTTAATTGTTTAGTATTTTTAAAAACCTGGCTTTCAGTGTGTGCCCTTCCTGATTGTAATATCAAAGCTTAATAAATAAATAAAAGAAAATAGTGTTTTAAAAGAAATATTCAGTAGACTGACAACAACATTGCTTAATAATGATTAATTCATCAAATATGTACCTAAAGAAAACGCATTATGTTGACAGAATTGTTACATATTGAAGTTTTGGAGAGCAAGTTGGCATGAGAGACACATTGTCCATCTTCAGTAATATCAAAGGACGTTAAATTAATCATTTCAGTTCTTATTAAAACTACATACTCACTTTTCACTGTTCTTCACTGTCGTCTTAAATCTTACTTTTGACGAATGTCTGTTATCGTCTCAAATCTGATATCAGTTCTGGTTATTTGTTTATAGGACAGTCGACGAAAACCCCACACAGTTAGTAGAGACTGTTGATATGATCATATCTACTTCCGCTGATCCAGTTCTGGCAAACAATGTAAATGTCGGAGATTCAATTACTCTGATGTTGAGACATGTGAACAACGGTTCATCTTGTAAGTTCTTAATTTTTCCACAATTTTAATCACGTGCTGTATCAGTTACCATCACTATTCCAATACACTGTGACGACAATGATTCCGAACTAATTGAAGTTAAAACGCCAAAGCTCAGATATAATATATTGTACTGATTAGAAAACTTTAATTAAATATTGTTCGAATGAGTGTTTTTTTTTCTCAAACTGTTGTGTACTAAGAACAGAAGAAACTAATTCACAATTAACGTACTTGTATTTGAGAAACAGCTTACTTTTTATGTACGGTCGACTCGCATGCAACTAATAGTACTACGCGAATGCAAATCTACAGTCAACGTGTGAATACGAACAGAACAACACAAACATTATATATACAAGAGCAAGTTATAACAATAGTCATGTTTTATTGATTATAGATGCCTCTGGATTCTATGCTCATAGCTGTTCCATCTGTGATGACCCGAACTGCGCTGGAGCCGTTTCATTCGAATTTATCAACTCCAAAGGGTAAGTAGTTGACAGCGTTACTTCCCGTTTCCATATATCGGAAAATAAACAATCCGCACGAGCTATAGCAGCAATGTACACGTTTATGGTTAAAAAAACCTATTAAGGATCAATTCATCTATGTCGGATGCGTTGTACTAAGTCCCATCGAAATTATATATCCTTTATTCATGTATGTAATTTTCTTGCAGTCCGTGATTATAAATTTTGGTATTGTCCCTAATGGTAGCGGATTCGAGACAAGATACATAATCAATTAGTGTCCGTCCTAAAGAGACACTATTAGACAACCAAAATTACTCAATATCTTTATTGTTTGATATAATTTTCAGGTGTGCTGTAACCGACTATATCACCAAGTTTACACCATCAAATGCCAATGACTTATTAGAAACAAATTCATTCCTTGCCTTCATATTGCGAGACCAGGACTACATGTTTTTCCGGTGCTATGTGAACTTTTGTTACACCTCTGGGGATTTACAGTGCGTAGACGTAAGTATCACCTGTTCACATATATTAACGAATAACAAGATATAAGCATAAATAATGTGCTTCAAGATAATAGTAAATGTTATGCGACTCCTTATATGTTTTGTTATAGTAATCAAACTTGTAATAACACTTATTCTCAAACGGGTTTAAGCTATGATTTAAAGCCAGAAACCGATTTAAATGTCATGCCCTGTCCTGTACTTTTTCTCCATAACTGTCTCTATAGACCAACAAATATTTATTGTCTGTTCTATATATTTAAAGGTGTACACAATATGAATAAGATATGTAGTTTATTGTGTTTATGTTTCATTTAAATTTTTGTTTCATTTCAGCTATGTGCTTACAAAACTTCCCAAGGAAGCAGAAGAAAGCGTGAGGTCGCCGAGAAACAAGTTGAAGATATAGCCATATCTACCTACCTACGTGTAACTATTGATGCAAATGACGAGGTATTTGTTGAGCATGTGGATCCGGTTAATGTACCGGACTTGTACCGTAAACAACCAGGTAAGCGATAATAAACTATTTTAAACATTACATACGGTTTAATAGTACAATAGGTTAATATAATGTAACGGTAAATTGATATACACAATATAACCATACCATTCAAGCCCTCTAGCTAGTTTGTTTGGAGAGCAGCAATACTGTCTTTACTTAGGATTGGAGGAGGGTACACTTTCCATCATCATGGATACCTTTCCCATCTTGGGTTGTGCTAGTGTCAATTATTGTTGGAATACACCGCCGTCTTATAAATGAAATACCCTTAAGCACGACGTAAACAACAATCGATTAATTAATCAATCAATCAATCAATCAATTAATCAATCAATCAATCGATACCATTAACACATTGGCAATAAATTTGCAAGCGTGTAGAATAGTTATATAAACGTTCAATACCTTGTCACAATACTTAACGATATGCGATTTACAACAATAAATAAAATAAATAAACCTTTGCGCGAATTTAAAATATAAAACTTTGTTTACTGGAATTCGATGAATTATTATCGCAAATCTATTAGGGAATAAAATATGAAGATGATTATAAAATGCAGACCAGTCCGAATTCTGTATAAAAATATAAATAATCCTGCCCTTTCCGAACAAATTATTCATTAATATGGGCTATGCGGAAATAGAATATTCAACCATTCCCTCCTTTTTCAAGAATTTGACTCAGAGGTAAATGACCCCCCATCAATGTTGGGGTTAGCTCTGTGTGTATATTCAGTACGAGCAATAATACACCGGACTTCACCGCTGGGGGACTACTTTTATTACTGAAACACAAAGAAATTAGGAATTGAGCGAGTGATAGATTTATTTCCTATTCATAGCCTCGGACTGGTTCTTTGTCAAGTTGTTTTTCCCACTAGTTTTAACTGCATATCGTTTGGTTATGTTTTAAGTTTGATTTTTGGTGATCTAAATAAAACGGTACCGTCATGAGCCAGTTCAGTTTGTGAAAGTATTCTTCGAAAACGAGTTCTAGTCTTTTTTAGTATACATTGAGTGGGTAGACAAAACTTTAATTAAGTAAGCATTTATAACAAGATGTTAGTAAGACACTTTTATTTGAAAAACAAGTAGAAATAATATTTATTTTTAATAATAAATGTTTCTGTGTCTCATTTGTATTTCTCTGATCTCATTTCAGCTGTTGCAGGTAAACAGGAGGATACGGAAAAGACTATTTTACTGGGAACAATTGTCGGCCTTGCTACATTGCTACTGGTTGGACTGGCCCTGGCCGTTCTCATCTTCTATCGCATGTCTTCCAAGTCTTCATAGATCTTTCAAAGGAACTCGTTTATAATCCCCTACAAGAAATTGTTTATGGATAACCGAGATATAAGGATTGCGTATTTTCTATATCTCAAGCAATCGAATTGTTGAAACGACTTTTCCTGTAAAACGACTCAAGAGGTCTTCTTCATATGAAATGGTGTATTTGAACTAGGACGAATTTGTCGTTAAAAATTTACTCTCTCTGTAACTTTCAGAAGAGTGTTTTACATAATGTAAGAAATATTGAGCGTTTGAACATATAGACGCGCAATGAGCAACCAATACAAAGGGCGTTACCTGTATTAAGAAAAGGACTAAGGTCCCCAATTTTTTACCATTACCATTATAAAATAGTCATCTACCAGGGTATTCGAGATAAATGTATTAATATTCCTAGTACTTAAAATGTGTGTGGACCATGTGTAGTAGTTAAGTAGAAGTGTGTACCTTTAGTAGTTACTTCGAGGGTATGTGTGCGTATGCAAGGAGTGTTATTGTTTATTAGAAGGAAACGTTTCTCCAACTCAAAAAAAGAAATGCGATTGACTTCTATTTATATATTGAAGAACGTAATGACCAAATTTGTACAAAATACCAAAATATGTATATATTTTTTACTATTATAACTCGATTTATTTTCAATAAAAATATAAAACAAATTAGAAAGTTTAAGTAATATACCGCTTAATTTAGAATGTGTATTGACAATGTGCAGTGTATTTATGGATAAATGTGTAGCCTTCGTAAGAGCTGCAAGAGCGGCTGTTTGTATGTATGTATGTAAGTAATGTTAGAGTGTTATAAGATGAAAATCCCTCAACTCAAAAACGATTATGTTTGAGGGTAAATTAACAAATTTGTACAAAATAGCGAAATATGTATATTTTTATTTACTACAACGATTTGATAAATAAATAAATTTGATAAAGTATTTTTTAATAAGTTTTTTCAATTATATTCAATAAAAAAACTATAACTTATGCACAGGTGTTTTTTGTGAAGTTTGTCTGCGTAATAAGGTAACATATATATATGAATAACTACGATTGCTTAGGGAAAAATACCCAGCCTTTATTTATGTTTCGTCATGTGTGTTCCTAGCTGATTAACGTTAATATGCTTCAAGAAACAGCCATCAAATAGACTGTCTTTACCAAGCTCTGGAGGACTCTTAAGCGTCCATCTTCGGAAAACACTTCACACTTTATGACTGCGTTTGTGTGACTTCACTTTTTGAGTACATCGTCCTCAATTTACCTAAGCATGGCGTAAAACACCATTCGATTCTTACTCGACGGATTGCAAATAAACAAATTGTGCATGGGTGGATACATTGTAATAGTGTCTGAGATGACTAACTTTAATATTTCGTGTTTTAGATTTCAAAACTTAAAACGTTGTGTAATGAAAGCCGTTTTATCATCCATATTTGACATATGTAGAATTTTCTTTTTTAATTTTAATTTTGTAAAGTCTTTTTTTACACATATGCAATTCTTTTTTTAATATGTATGTTAAAAATATGTTCACTTACGTAAAGCAAATTTTCAGTTTAAAAATAAAACTCATTTCTACAATTATTTTACATATTACAAAAGAGCTCTGCTTTTAAATTATTAAATTAAATATTATTAAATCAAATTATTTGAAACCTGCTGGAAACTTGTATAATGAATATATCTGTCATGTCTCCATGTGAGAGACTGTTAACATTTTTAGAGAATTGAAAAATATATATTTTAACAAAGGTTGTTTTTTGTTGACATTCAAAGTAACCTTATCTATTACCGAAAGCTGCCATGAAAACGCACTCAAGATTTCAGGAAATCACACTGTAGAAAATTATAATTCCGCTTATCTGACTTCATTTTCAATTATACTTGTGACTTATTTCTATACTGTATTTTTTCAAATGGATATGGCCTAGCACTATATATAAGGCTCTACGTGTAACGTAAACTGTCAATAGAAACAGGAATTTTCAAAAGGATGGAAATCGACCCCCCAAATCGATTTCCTCCTAAAACATATATCGGATTTTTCTCAGATTTTTTTTAGATACGCTTAACACAACGAATAATATTTATTTTTTGCAAAGGGAGATAACTTAAACATGTCGGGAGAGAAATTCAAATACAACTTTATTCAAACGCAATGAAAGAAAGTAAGATTTAAATAAGTTTGTCTATGATGTCGAAGCAAAACTGAGAAATATGTTTTTAGAGACCGGTGATAGCTGCGGATCGATTTCCAACCTTCATCACGGGTCTCTAAGACTAAGAAGGAATCAGCCCTATAAATTGTGCTACATGTAGATGCGGGGGCCATGCTCGTGGCTGGGAGGGAACGTCTGCAGCTGTTGGCTTACATGCATTTATTCCAAAAATAAACAAAAGAGTTGTACACAAAAAAATGTGATTTTCAAATAAATTTGTACATATGTCAAATGTTTTTCCTCATATGGTGATTTCATTTTCAAAGTATGGTAAATAAATAGTTCATTTTACATATGTGGACAAAAATGTATTCACATGCGTGTCATTCTTTTCGATTTATATATAATTGATGTTTACAGATGTTACAAAAATCACATGAATTGATTTCTTTTTCATATATGTAAAAAAAGTCATTTGAATGAGGTTAAAGTGAGCAAACGGCTTGACAGGGTCGCCGCATATACTTAGTAGCACCATTTAGGTTTACAGGACACTTCCTATTATCCTCGTGCTCCCAGAGCTGTGGTGGTAAACCGAACACTATCTGTTTATGGTGTCATATTGTCTGTGTTGGTTGCCAAGGGCATCAGTGTGGTGTTCTCCACTAATACGGGGTTTCCAGTTATGACGTTACGACAACAGAGTGGCGTCCCTTTGCTAAATATCGCTATAGGTTTACGGTAAGGGAAGACTTATCCACGGTTTTTAACATAGGCGGTATAGGGAATATTGCAAATTAACTGATAAACGCTAAAAGGACCACGGGAATTTCATTTACCCATAGCTTAAAATATTATTTTTTGCATAAGTTACAATTTTAAAGCCACATTTTCCTGGAAACCAACAACCCGCAATGTTAAAGTATAGACAGGCTGCCATACAGTGCCATAAAGTGGCAACGTCTTTTCGCAAAGGGATATCACTCTGTATGTCTTAACATCCTAACATATTGGACTGACACGCCGTGATATAAGTGAAAAGACATTAAACGTCTAACAAACTGCCCAACTAATTGTCAGAAACATAAAGGAAAGTGATATTCGTTCAATTTTACCAATAATGAAGATAAAGAGAGGCCAAGTAACATAATAATTGTTTCCTTTTTACTAATTAGAAACTTGAAACAAAGTCTTCGGACATGATAGTTGTTTCAGGTCAAAAGCCCAACCGCAAACCAATAGTTAACGAGCTGCCGGTCACGTGACCAGGTGTCATCAGGAGAAGGGCAGGTTATATCATTTTGATAAAAGTATAGAATTCTACCTGTCCCAGCCGTTCGCGGGATCGCGTCCCTCTGTCGACCCTCAGGTATATGAGTGAGTCACAAGATGTGGCTGCGGCAATCGCGGGGGTGGGTTTTACGAGGTTTCCTCCCGGTCCGGTTTTACACCATAATAGGGCAAGGAACAGTGTGAAGTGGACAATCTGTGGTCTCACAAGTGAAATACACTTGAGTACGACGTTAAACCTCAATCAAACAAACAAACAAACCTGTTCCAGAAAGCAGTCATTTTTTTCCTCTTCGGATTTTGGAGAATACAATTTCTCAGTTGTATAACACATGTATAAGACAAGAAAGCATAAGTAAAGATTTTAATTTGTTTTTTAAATGTCTGAAGATATACATATCTTAAATTTTTAAATCAATGCCTTGCGTCGCATGCATGTGTGTGTTATGCGACTAATTAAAAACTTAAATCAAAGTCCTACTGCCGCGTGGTTGTGTTGTTGTGTTTTAAAAAACATAGATCAAGGTCTAGTGCCGTGTGTTTTTTTCACTTATAAGAAACATAGATCAAGGTCTAGTGCCGTGTGGTTTTTCACTTATAAGAAACATAGATCAAGGTCTAGTGCCGTGTGGTTTTTTCACTTATAAGAAACATAGATCAAGGTCTAGTGCCGAGTGTTTTTTTCACTTATAAGAAACATAGATCATGGTCTAGTGCCGTGTGGTTTTTTTTTCACTAATAAAAAACATAGATCAAGGTTTAGTGCCGTGTGTTTTTTTATAAGAAACATAGACCAAGGCCTCGTGCCGTATGGGTTTTTTCATTAATAAGAAACATAGATCAAGACCTAGTTCCGTGTGGTTGTGCTTTGTCACTAATAAAAAACATAGGTCAAGGTCTAGTGCCATGTGGGGTTTTTTTCATTAAAAAGAAACATAAATCAAGGTCTAGTGCTGCATGTGTGGGTCTTTTTTTCATTAATAAGAAACATAGATCAAGGTCTAGTGTCGTGTTTTTTTTTCACTAATAAGAAACATAGATAAAGGTCTAGTGCCGTGTGGTCGGTTTTGTCACTTATACAAGAAAACATGGACAAAGGTATAGTGCCGCGTGGTTGTGTTTTGTCACTTATTAGAAAACATAGACAAAGGTATAGTGCCGCGTGGTTGTGTTTTGTCACTTATAAAAAAAAAACAAAGATAAAGATCTAGTGCCGTGTGGTTGTGTTTTGTCACTCATAAGAAACTAGAGTAAAAATACCATGTATGGTTCTGTAATTTTGTCAATAAGAAACGTGAAGCCGAACCCAGGCCCGTGATGCTTTTATCATATTAACAATAAGAAACTTTAAGGTCTAGCTGGACCTCTTCGGCTAAAAATGAACATATTTTCATTCTGTTTTGAGCTGAACATTCCAAGTGTATGATAGTGAAAACAATTACTTCGAAATTCGAATCACTAATGAAATTTGGACCCGAAAGTTGTTGACAAGATGTTGGGGATTAACGGGGTCTTTATCACAGCAAACTAGGCTCTCGCCATTCGCGGCTTTTGTCATATGTCGAGGTGTAGTTCCAGCGATGAATGAATTATATGTGTATTAATCTGAATCAACTCCAAAGACATATTGTACTGATTTAGCCAATCACCCCCACCCTCTATAGTGTTATAGAATTAATGACCAATCTTCAAAAGTTTATGAAACTAAATATTTGACACTCTACGCAGGAAACGGTAAGGGACTTCAAATTTGTTGCATTTCAAAGAGGATATTGGGGGTTCAACAATGGTGCGTGATTTTTTTTTAGTTCGTCATAGATTTTTTTCATATGTTTTTTTTACAATTCAGAAAGATTAGACGACCAAAAAATGCACTGATAAGCAAACTTAAAAAAGGGGCCCCTCGTAGCATTTAACGGCCGGTCTTTTAAGTGAACATAATGGGCTTAGAAAAATTGTTATTTATAAATAGGACACTTACAGGAGGGAAAACAAATCTCGAACATAGTGCTTATTTTGAACTTTGTAGTTCAAACATCTGTATACCCGCTGTTTATTCAACCGAAATGTAGACAGATGTGAGGAAATAGTGTTTAAAATCTGTTTTTAATCAGATCGATATTTTTATATATTTTTTCGTGGAAGAAATGTTCCTACATATTCGTGAAGCTGCTTTATTTAACGCCGTGTCTGTATGAGAACATTACCTTCATGGGCAAAAATTTCGCAAGGGAGATAACTAAGCCGCTTTAGTATCACACACATTCAAAACGTGATTACCATCCGTTGCCGTTGTATTGAGCCATACTGCGTGAAGTTTTTAGGAGATTTGTAAATTCTCTTGAATTTTTCTTATTGCTTGGATTAAAAGTTAGGTATTTAAACTATATGTTGGAGAAAAAGATAATACGAAATTTTAAATACAAACAGTTAAATTGGAGCCTATAATTCAATTTTCCAATGATCATATATGCAAGTCGCAAAACTGTAATGCCTATTTCTTCAATTTTAAGCAGACTATACATTTTCCAAGTCGTATTTCTAGAAAACTATTTATCTTAGAAACTTCAAATTTGTACCATTGTAAAGAGCACAATGCGATCTAGTAAAC
>JAVFBX010245967.1:0-10222 GCA_034783855.1 Mopalia kennerleyi | reverse complement strand
ACCCTTTCATTTCAAAGCTCTTTACCTGCACTCATCAATTTTTTCGCCTGTATAAAGTCCAAAAGTTTTTCTAGCAATTAGATTTCACAGTCTTCTTACCTAATTCCCATGCAGCTTTGTTCGTTCACAACATCTGGCATACGGTAAAGTCCTAAGGTCAGAATCTGCTTCACCGATGAAGGCTCATGGGAATCGGGTGCGCACGAAATCTCAAACTGCAACGGAAACGGCTATGCTGACTGATCTACGCTGTAGACCTTACAGGCTTCCTCCGCCACTTTAACACGATGTACGCAACTTTTTATCCGCTCTGGTCTGTCTATCGATTCGAAATCGTCCGGAACTCTGCCATGATCCATTCAGGCGCATGCGTGTTTCCACGCTGTCCGAATTCGTACATTTACGCAGTCAGATGCTCGTACTGGTACAATGAATAGTTCATGGTGGAGTCATGGACGATTTCGAGCTGATAGACAGACCGGAGCGGATAAAAAGTTGCGTACATCGCGTTAAAGTGGCTGAGGAAGCCTGTACGGTCTACAGCGGGGGTACATGTGACATTATCATTGGATGTGCCTTGATTTTAATGATATAACTGTACAGAACTTGTCTCCATGCTTATTCAGTAAGTATGCGGGCTTGAATGCGCCATGACTGGGAGAGGAAGTCCTCACTGTCCTGTTAACAGGGCTAGGCCTAAACCTATTTTTTGTGTGCATATTTTCAAAGACAAACATCTCTATTGCACTTGCATTCGAGTAAGCGTAAGAATGAGTTCCATAACTCAAAAATCAACAACACTACATGACACCTATTGAAGCTTAAACTTGATTTTCATAAGGAATCAACATACACGCTTTTGACTTAAATTTGAAGTAGGCCTAGTGTTACTAAATAAGTGCAGAAAATGAGTTATGTTACAGACTGAGGAACATTGTGATAAAGTCACTGTTTGACTTACTGGGGTCTCTTTTTGATGTTTAACAAAATTAGATTTCCTCTTGTGCTGGTTTTTGTATTGTTTTAATATATGCATAGAATAAGATGATATATCTTTATTGAATTTATTTCCAGCCTCTCTCGATCAATATCAGAAATATAAATCCACATATCGTCTGCTCTCTCTGTGCTGGATACTTCATCGATGCGACAACCATCACTGAATGTTTACATACATGTAAGTGTAGTAGTTTTCTGGAATGTTTATATAATTAACTTTTTAATGTTAGTTTATGAATGTGGGAATGTGTGGAACAAAAGATTTAAAAGTGTTCAATGCTCGAAGGTTAATAGAAGTAAAATCTAAGCCTCTTAACAGTTCATAGATGGAATAAAATATTGAAATTGGAGATTAATATTTCCACAAATTTTTCAAATAAAAAAGGATCAATTTTGATTTAAAACTATAGTGGAGGAAAAATGTTAAATTTGATATGCTTTGGTTTTTAAGAAATTGACTTCTTTCCACAACCTATGTTTATAGAGATAGGTTGGCGATAGCAATTGTGTATCCTGGTACTGAGCTCTCTCTCTCTTTCCCTAATGGTAGTCTAAATTATTTATATAATGTGTTCATATATTAAATAAAAGTTCAATGAAACAAACGAAACAAAAAAGAAGATGAATAAGAGCTTTCTCCTCTTTATTTCCAATGACATACTTTCTAAAGTGTTCCTATATTCAGTTTATGTTTTATTTTGTTCTCAATTTGCATGAGTAATATCTTTAACTATACTCTAGAAGTTTTTTGATGTTTCATGTTTGTTTGACTCTTTTTTCAGTCTGTAAGAGCTGTATTGTGAAGTATTTACAGAACAGCAAACAGTGCCCACAGTGTAGTATAAAAATTCATGAAACACAACCACTTTTTAACCTAAGAGCTGACAGAACTCTACAAGATGTTGTCTATAAACTAGTGCCTGGGTTGTTTGAAAGTAAGTTATAACTCATTTTCAAGTGTGAGGTAGGCTAATGTTAACCATGTACGTGCGAGGGTGCATGTCAATAATGTTTTTAACACACATGCATGAATCTGTTCTTTTAGGGGTTCGTTGACAATTTCGTTTTTTTTGTGTCCTATGGATTTTTTTTCATTTTTTAGTACCGGTACCCAACTATTTATTTTTATCACAGTGTATATTGATTTTTTTTAAATGATGCCTTAAAATTATGTCTCAAAATGATTTGATTCCCCAGCTTAACTTCAATTTAGATTAGTTAAAATGGACTTCAGTGAACCCCTGGTTATCTATCTATCATTTTAATGTTTTTTATGTCTTTTTTGTGTGTGCCTTTAACCAAGAGCAGTTTGTTTCAAGTTGACTCATACAACCTTTATTAAGCAATGGATGAACATTTGATTTTTCACCAGAACAAAACAGTTCTGACTTCACGTGTTCTTGTTTAACTAAAATACTCTCTCTTTTTTCAGATGAGGAAATACGACGAGAAGAGTTCTACAAATCCAGGGGGTTGGGCAGCATCAAGAAAGAAGGTACAATTGTTTCTATCAAATGATAAACTCAATGTTTTTAACATTATTTTGCTTTGTTTAAAATCTGGAGGTATCTTCACCTCCATACATTGTCAATAGGTGCAAGAGATGCAAATCAATCAGCCAATCAATAAATCAATCAATCCCTCAATCAGTGTGATATTAACTGTCGTTATGTTTGTAAATACCAGATTAACTTTCTCAAGTCAATGTATTTCCATTATGTGTAATCAACTTCAGGCAAATTGTATAAATATTTAACATGATACCTGTCTTAAACAATTTCTGTAGAAAATCCTGTTCTTTATTTATTCAGGTCTACCAGGGAGAGGAATACTTACTGAAGGTATATTGAGACATACTTTGGACTAATAATCCATGTGTTGTTCATCCTCCTATTCAATTGTAAAGTACTTAATTTTCGCAGTTACAAGTTTTGCATGAAAATTTATTCCTATCAACAGACCGGTCGTATTTATACAAATATAGCCCAATCAAAATAGGCAGTTGAAGGAAAAAACAACAGAAAATGTATAATTCGACATAGAGTTATCTTTATAAATTATATGGATTTCAAATCAAGCAGTGTACTAATTAAAAGGTTTCAATCCAATTTTTGAGTTGATACTTGTAAAAACATAACATGACAGGCAGCTTGGCATTATCTATGTTAGCCGCACAGTAAATTTGAACATTTGTGAGTTACATATAAATGGCTGATTATCCCTACCCAACAATTAAGCATTTCTCAACAATTAAATCAATGGACATGCCTCAACAATATTTCCGAGAAAATAGGTACGATTTCCTTGATTTATTTTTTGTCATATGTAAATATGTGAAAACTAATTCCATCGAACTTAATGCAAAAATAAAAATGCGAAAATAAATTCCTGTGAATTATTATAGCTCCAACACAAATTTATGGATAAACTTAAAACTTGGTCCTGTTCAAACTACATGAAAAGAAACTTCTCATATTAAAGTAATTGGAAAGAAGGATTCGATAACTACTCAACTGTGAGCAGTTTTTTTAAATTAAAAATTAGGCTTTAGTGGTGGACCTCCTAGTTGCTCATCTTGTTATAGCTAGTGTCTGACTGTGACACTCAAATTAATCATTCCTATAATACATTGGTATTTGAAAGAGATCAGAATTCCATTTTGTTTCAGTACAGCAAAGTGAGGTCAAATGTTAATTAATAATATGTTTGTTTAGAATAATATACACAGTAGCTTTATGTAGCACTGGATGGAAAACTCATTTCACAAAATTATGATTGTGTTAGTGACTATTCAGTGTTTGAGTACACCAGGGTTACACAAGTTTTCATTTATACATGGACCATATTGCAAACCTCTGTACCTCTAAGATTATTTCTTCATACATATATATTTATTTTTGTGTATGGACCTTGTATCTGAAAACAAGAATTAATAATAGTGTACTTTAAAGACGTTTCTCAAAATGTCAATTTGGACAAATGATAACTTTTCCCATCCAGTTTGTTATCTTTTTTTGTTTTTGTTTTCTGTTAGCAGAGAATACTCATGGATGCTTATCAAGTTTGTCAAATCACCCTGAAGGTCATAGGTATAAATTTGATGAGCAGATCTGTCTTTGTATAGAGAGATACAGGTGAGTGTAAATTCAGCAACACCAGTGTAGCATCAGCATATTGTAATGCTGAGCGATTCCGAGCCAGGCGGCTAAAAGTCTCAAGGAAATCGTGTGCAGTAGGCTCCTTGACAGTGTCGGCAGCTTACACAAAGGATCATTCTTGCTGATATCTTTTGAGCGACTAAAAGTTAACTTTAAAAAAGTGCAATCGCCTTAACCTTGCGTATGGACACTTTTCCCACACTTTAAATGTTTAATAAACCTAGCGAAACCTAGCTGAAGATTATGTAACTCCCGGTTGTTGGCATCGCAGAAAATAAATGAAAGTCCTCAAATATACATGTATGTGCATATGCATCATCTTAGATGTCAAAAATGATGAGGGCATTTATGTACTTTTGAGGACCTTCAGGTATAAAAAAATCTCTCAAAAATTTTTAAAAAATTTATATTCCCTCGACGTAAGCTCCAGAAGTAGGTTGTAACTGTAAGGGTTTGAAAACGTTGCTGAAGATTATTTTAGACACAAATATCGATTTATTAATTTCTGATTAACATTGTACGTTATTCCAGTTTACTTTTATCTCCATACCTTGCCATTGAAGTTCCCTTCTTCTGGCTTGTCGTCATATGAGTGGAAATACATTAGGTATTGTGTCAAATTCCAACCCAACGTATAAGAAACCATTTGGGC
Source organism: Mopalia kennerleyi (assembly GCA_034783855.1). Lineage (NCBI taxonomy): Eukaryota > Metazoa > Mollusca > Polyplacophora > Chitonida > Mopaliidae > Mopalia > Mopalia kennerleyi. The sequence continues at coordinate 5,413 of JAVFBX010245967.1, read as the reverse complement.
TGGCACACTGTAACATGAGTGAGAGGAAAAAAACATAGCTATGACATAAATCCCCAAACCTGTTAATACAGATGTTACTGAAAAGTTCTATCCTCTTGGAAACTTAAATAAAAAGAATCTTCTATTTTTTTCCCCCCATATGAATGGGAAAATGTGATAGAATGGACTGAGCATCTCCCCTTTACAGTATGGTGTTGCTTCTATTGTTACAGCTGTCAATCTCTTCCTCACAGTGGTAGTCAGTTAAGAGGGTTGGAGAAGAAGTTTGTGAGGTGTTCTGTCCGGGTTTTGGTCTCTCACCTCAAGATGATGTTAGCCAGAAAGCTAAACTTGCCAGTTGGGCTAGAGGTTAGCGTTATAACATTTTAACCCCGTCTCTCACCTCAAGAGGATGTTAGCCAGAAAGCTAAACTTGCCAGTTGGGCTAGAGGTTAGCGTTATAACATTTTAACACCGTCTAATGGTACTAAGACAATCTCAAGCTGGTTTGACATGGTGGCAAAGGTTATGAACCGTGGTACATACATTTACCATAAACTTAAGGCGTGCTTTTTGCCCATATAAATGGGACCTGAGCACTGTTTGTGAGAACTCAAGGACTAGCTTTGTTTACGACTGTTGTCTCTTACTCCATTCAGAACAACTCGTTAGTCTTTATGCTTTAGACTTTCTGTTCCCACTTAAGATTTTACTTTCTTTAGTGGTATTATGTATTTCATCCATGTCCTGTCTTAGTTTAGTTTGTTACCATTGTTGTTATTCCCTCCAACCAGTGGGTAGATATGACATTAAATTAGTGAAATGACCATAATTAAGGTGTAAAACATCAGAAAACGAGTTATAAATAATCTGTGTGTATTAAGATGTCTCCCAGACAGTACCAAAACATCTGTGTTTATTAAGATCTCCCAGACATTACCAAAACATCTAAAGGGTTCTCTATTTTGCATGGTCACCCCTTTCGGTCAATAGCTCCTCCCACCCACCCTTTTCCCATTCTGAATTCAGCCTTGATATCTAACTATACCACCTGTGGAATTTTTATTTAATGACTACAATAGAAAACAAATACTATCAAGTTATTCTTTTCTTTAACTTCTGGGGTCAATGTTAAAGTATTTGCTGTTACGGAGTGTAATATGTGTCATTGAAAGCAGGCCATATGTGAATGAATATACAAACTGGTGGAGAACCCAGATCAATGAGCGGGTGGTAGGGAGGAGCTCTCAGGGGATAGGTTACTCTTAGAGCCAAGGGGCAACATGAAGCCGATCTGTTTGTGATTCGCGACCTGTGGTAGTGGGATAGTCCTATCTTATCTTTGTTTGTTGCCAGTTGAGGGTGGTTTTCTTCACTCATTGTGCTGACATGCCATCATATAAACGAACCTTTGGTAGAGTGTTAAATCCAATCAAACTAACTTACGATCAAAGATCCATGGAAGGCAAACTCTTAGTTATTATGGAAATTTAATTGATTTCTATTTTTTCGTTGTGAATTCATCAAAATATTACTGAAAATAATCTAAAGTTACATCTATGACTTTTCATGGTACATCCGGGCAGTGTTACATATCCATAAACTTACAAGTAACTTGATGAGAATTCTGTTTGTTTCAGCTTGAGATTCTATGTGATGAGGATGTTCTCCAGGAAGAAATGTCCATGAAACAAATCTGGTTGATGTTCTGGGGTAAACGGGTAAGGTTTTAAACCGGTACACATAACCAAAATCTGGTTGATGTTCTGGGGTAAACGGATAAGGTTTTAAACCGGTACACATAACCAAAATCTGGTTGATGTTCTGGGGTAAACGGATAAGGTTTTAAACCGAACACATTACCAAAATCTGGTTGATGTTCTGGGGTAAACAGGTAAGGTTTTAAACCGGTACACATTACCAAAATCTGGTTGATGTTCTGGTGTAAACGGGTAAGGTTTTAAACCGGTACACATTAACAAAATCTGGTTGATGTTCTGGGGTAAACGGATAAGGTTTTAAACCGCTACACATAACCAAAATCTGGTTGATGTTCTGGGGTAAACAGGTAAGGTTTTAAACCGGTACACATAACCAAAATCTGGTTGATGTTCTGGTGTAAACGGGTAAGGTTTTAAACCGGTACACATAAACAAATTCAGGTTGATGTTCTGGTGTAAACGGGTAAGGTTTTAAACCGGTACACATAACCAAAATCTGGTTGATGTTCTGGGGTAAATGGATAAGGTTTTAAACCAGTTCACATTACCAAAATCTGGTTGATGTTCTGGGGTAAACGGGTAACGTAAGGTTTTAAACCGGTACACATTACCAAAATCTGGTTGATGTTCTGGGGTAAAAGGATAAGGTTTTAAACCGGTACACATAACCAAAATCTGGTTGATGTTCTGGGGTAAACAGGTAAGGTTTTAAACCGGTACACATTACCAAAATCCTTAAATTCCATTGGTTCAATTCTGGGGCAGTTTAAGTTATGCTTCCCTCAAGAAAATCAACTACAACCTACTGGGCTCAATACTCTACAAGAGAATAGCGTTAAATTACATCAATTGAACTCATAAGATTCTGCTGCCTAATACATGTACCATGCCGAGGAATCGATATCATTATATGCCCTCTGACTAAGGGCAGTTTCTTTGAAGAGTAGCACTGCTGCCTTTACTTAGTATTGGAGAAAGATTAACTTTCCAATGTTATGAAAACACTTCCCATCTTTGTTGTGGTAGTGTCAATTATTTTTGGAATACACTGCCGTCATATAAGTGAAATACCCTTTACCACAGCGTATAACAGTTACACCAATCAATCAATATGGTTATAATCTGCAGAAATGTTGAGTGTGCCTGGCATTGGATGATTTAAACAATTTATAGTTCTGAGAGGTTTCTCCCTCTTAAACATTAATGATGACAAAACTCATGAGATTGCTTCGATTCTTAAAAAAATAAGCCACAATTGACACTGCAGAAGAGCTCACAAAAAAAAAATTAATTGAAGAATTTTGGTCCCTCAACATCACCTAGTTCAATAGTTGCATAGTATGGCTAGGTCTCCATAGTATAAGCTAATTTTTTCATTCAATAAAAAGTAAGCTTTCTATTGTGTACTGACACGATAGCTGTGTTTCATTTACATCATTAAAATTCTTTGACAGACACTCACTTCTGTCACTGATATGCCGTCTGGCATAATAATTTTAATAATTTTAATAATAATATAATATATAATAATTTTTATCATACAGAATAATCCAGTCTTCTCACTTGGTGTCAAAATTGAGAAATACGCCAACGTTTTAACAACTGCCTTATTATATTATTAAAAATAAACATTGTAGTCATTTATTAAAGCCGTCAAATTTGAAATGGGTAAACTTTCAGAGTTATTGCATTGAACGCTTAATTCGTGACATCTTTAATAATTATAGTAAAAAGTCATGGAATTATGCAAATTTCTGCATAACACAGTGAAGTTTCCCTCATTAGGTTAATTTTTGGTGCACTGCATCTGCATGTAGTTATGTGTGTCTTGGGTGGACTGCAGGGGTGGGGGGCATATTGTTTAGCAATATTTAATTGCTTTTCTCTTGTTTTTAATCTGCTTCATTCTCAACAAGTTCATGACTTCTGTTTCCTATATTTGTAGGAGTCCCCTATGTTACTGTGTTACAGACTCAAACAATCAGAAGCGTGACCACCTATTAAATGTTTATGATGGGGACTCAGAATCATAACGGCAACAATTGTTGGTTAATCACGCTAACGTCTTTTTTATCAGAATACTTGTTATTGTTTTATCTGCACTGCTATTCAGTCTTTCTGTTAGGTTTTGAAATATGTCTATTTGATATGTATATATTTTATATAGTTTCTTGAAGTTTTATGTCCTTTAAGAGTGATTTTGGCTAACTTATTTATGATGATGGGACAGCAAGACATCATGGTACAGGCAGATGAGTTCCTGGAGCCAATTTGGTTCTGACAAATGTATGGGCTCCCAAAATATTTTAAGTCCAAATTAATGTCAATATATTACTACATGTATTTTTTATAAAATCCGTGTTAAAAGTCAGGGGGTATGGAACCCTGATAATGATGTGATAAATTTGGGAGAAAAGCCTGAATAAATCTTGTGGAAACTCGTCTGATGGGTTTCGTCACACCACACACATGTTTGATAACAGTATTAGGATCTTTTCCCAACAATGGCGATGAAAAAGGGAAATTGTAATCCAAAGCACAATCTAATTCTCGTAGTGGAAGGGACTTAGGTAACTCTCATAGGCCATTGCACATTAATTTTCCCAAATATTGTTGGGGCAAAATATGATAGCCCAGGTGTATCTTAAAGTCTTTGTCTCGATGCAGGAAGTGATTATGTTTTTGAAAGTCTGACAGACTGTTGAAAAAATTCCACCAATTGTAAGCCGAAAAACTTTTATTCAAATAATTTTTGTTTAAATTTTACATTTTAAAAAGTGATGACCGTCCAGTTTTATTTTACCATGGAAACTTATTTGGTTTGAAATGGATGACAAATTGAGGAAATGTTTTGTATTTAGTCAGATTTGGAAATAATTTGTTTGTATATCATTCATATCGTGTATGTATAGTAGCGCTGATATTCATGAGAACAGGTTTCTATATGCTCTGTGATCTTCTCTTTTACCACCTGTAACACATGGACCAAGTGTTCTACAAATATCGATAGCTGAGTTGTCCTGCACTCGGTGTGAACATGTAACCCACACCACATTTAATGGACATAAGTGGATATAGCTGACTTTTGATAAACCAAATTGATATGCATTTTGTTTGGTTGTAACATGATCACTGTGATCTTCTGTGATTGGGACATATATGTGGATATATCTATTTCAAGTTAAAGGTGAAGTCCTCGTTTTATTGCAGTCTGAATAACATTACCATCAGATTTAAAAAGCTTTTTGTGTTTGGTTAAGATTTGACGCCAAGGTCTATTAAACGGTCAAGTTTTCTGAGGTTAACAAAAGGTCACAATCCGAGTTGTCCAATAAAAACCCAGATAACTCTAGATGATGGTAGCCAGACTTATAGGCCGGTATATGTTCTTGCAGATTGTGACTGCGGTATGTGAACTCCAGTCATCTTGGCCATGTATAAACCAGATAGGGGAATCAATCGGTCAATTTTGCAAACCAATCTACATCTTTGACTTTAGTTAAAGGTTTTGGCTCCAAAAACCTGGGGAGCAATTCAGGTCTGGTTTTAATTGGGTTACTTTTTATTCGATCCTAGTCAGCGTTGTCGGAGCAAATTCTTTTAGTTTAGGGCGGTGTATTTTGCTTCAAAACATAGATACAGTACAGCCCTCATCAAAAAGCAAGCCCTAGTGAGCTTGAGTGCACTACAGCGCACTAAAGCGTGCTAGGGTG
>JAVFBX010245956.1:0-10222 GCA_034783855.1 Mopalia kennerleyi | reverse complement strand
TTGTTGACCCTACATTTTTTTTATTGATTCATGAAAATTTCCCGCGAGTCTGACAGATTTCCCGGGAAGGAGCTTCCTGGTTTCCCCATTTTTTCCAGCCATGGACATACTATACCTGTTTTTGCCAGCCAATCCGGAGATCTTGTTTCAACATTTGGTGTAGGCTTATAAATAGTTATGTCTCTCTATGGTTTTGGTTCACAGGATCGAGTCCGCCTGTCGTCCCTTGGGTATATGAGTGAGTCACAAGATGTGGCTCAGGCAATCTCGGGGTCGGGGGTGGTTTTTACTAGGTTTCCTCCCTGTTTTCCACCATACTAGGGCAAGGAACAGTTTAGTCGACAATCCGTCATATACACTGTAAGTGAAATACCCTTGAGTACGACGTTAAACCCCAAACAAACAACAATCTATAGTTTTATTATGAAAATGTAATATTAATAAAGCATGGGTTGAAATGTTAAAAGTATCCACCTGTCTCGGGAGACTGATAGTTTTAAATTCTACCAGTCCTTTTGTATGTGTAAAGTAGAGTAAGACTTAGATATGAATTATAATGTGAAAAATCATATTTATTATTTAGCATAGAATACCTGAACATTTGAAACATCACTGTGCTGCTGGTGACTCATGTTCCTTTTAATATTTGCACATTTTAAAATTGCAATACATGTACCAAAGGGAAATTTGAATTCATTTACCATTTTGTATACCATATACCTATGTTTTGTGACCCTCTAAATTAGGTTAATCTGGGAATACTTGCACAGATCTCTGCACTATATTTTCAGCAAAAAAACATTTACTTTTAGTTTTCAACAAGACAGAAATGTTTTCTATCATACAAAGTTTGTGCAATTTGATCCAAGATCCTTACATTTGAAATTAGAAATGCTATTTGGGTTAGAGGTTTCTTCTTGGTGTCAACTCTTTGAAGAAAAAAATGTTCTTAAACATAAAATAGAAAAAGGTAATGTGACTGGGATTATTTAAAAAATTTAAAAAAAAAAAAAGCCTAGAAGTGGTGGACTTGATAGTTGCTCAGGTTGTTACTGTTATAGCTGTCTGTCAACACTAAACTGATCCGCTACTGGCTTCACCAATGTACCTTCCCCATTTGGCTTAAGGTGTATCCTGACCCTGTGATTTGTAGACTTCAGCGAATTCCCCTGTCCTGTGTTCTTTTGATGGATGTAGAAAAAAGTACAAAATAGTCGACCAATGAAACCTTCACAAATATGGGCAATCCCCCTCAAAGTATTTTTTACAACTCGTACCATGAGAACCAGTGTTTTCCTCGTATCTTTTACCTGTAGCCAGTAGGGATGAACAAGGTCAACTAGTAGCCAATATATGTTTGAAGTAACCAGAAATTTGTGTTCGACATTTGTTTTCTCTACAGCAAAATTTATGTATGACATAAAACACTGAAAACAACCTTCACACAATCAAATCTTATGATCGTTTCAATTTTTTTTATGTTTTTGCAGAGTGAATATGAAGTTACCCCAGATGAAAAACGGCCCTCAGTTGCTCAACAAATCCTGGAAACCTATCTACTATCAGAGGTATTTTGTTGGTTACCTTAAATGTAACGTAACTTTGTTCATACAGATGTTTTCGTAGAAACAATCAACCTACATGTATCTTTTCTGGGTGTTGTACATCCTGTGGTTTTCCTGTCCTGTTTTCCATCACCCGTTGACGGGTGATTGAAGGAGGCTTCCTGTTGCCCTGGTGTTTTCAAGGTTTAGGGACAACAAGACTCCGATCTGTTTGTGATGTCTTGTATTGCGTTCTGTGTTATATTTGGCCCATCTTGTCTTTGTTGACAGTGATGTTGTAGGTGGTTTACTTCACCCATTGGGCATGCATGTCATCATGTGAGTGAAATATCCTTAAGTACAATTTTAAACCCCAATCAAACAAATCTTCGATGTGCCGTTCACAGGATCGAGTCCGTCTGTCGACCCTCAGGTGTATTAGTGAGTTACACGATATGGCTCAGGCAATTGCGAGGGTGGTTTTTATGAGGTTTTCCATCGTAATTGGCACGGAATAGTGTCAAGTGGACAAACTGTCGTCATATAAGTGAAATAACCTTGAGTATTAAACCCCAATCAAAAAATGAAGCAAGTAAACAGCTTGAAAAAAACTAAATTAATGCTATTGAGCACATCCAAACTAACAACTGTCATTGATCAGCACGGACAGGTGCACTTGATGTGCACATAGACAGGAACCTCTCTGCAAACTCCAATAATATATGTATGTAATACTGTATCTGTGTCTCGGTACTAAGGAAGTATAGACCATTTCTTTCTCCAAAATACAGATTAGCTTTTTTCTATTGTACATGTATATTTTACAAAATCTAAACTAGATTACAAACATCTGCACCAAGGCTTATTCTCAACAACAGCAAAAACTTAACAATACAACAGATGTTACAAGAACTAGAAGCGATGTCTGTCAATCTATGATTAAATTATTTTTCAAAAAATTCTAACTGCATATAGAGCCTTAAATGGAAATTATCCAGAATATAGAACTAATCAAGACTCAGACTATGTTCTACAACAAGCTCTAAATTGAAAGTTCCCTTCATACATACCAAACTGTTTAAAAATATCTATCTTATTTCAAACAATTTCTTTGGTATCAATTTCCACCTGATATTCAACGTTCTTCCTCTGTACAAAGCTGTATTCAACAGTAAAAAGAATTTATTGTTTCAGAAACTGTATATTAAATGCATGTTTGATTTGTTGTATAAATATTGATTTTATAAATATATTGCTACATGTACCATATCTTGAATGCATGTACATTCGTTTAACTGTGTATATATTCTCACTATTTCATATTTACTATGTCATATTTTTGTGTACATGATGTTGTTTGATTTAGAAGACTTTGGTATGTTTGAGTGAGTGATTGAGTGTGTGAATGAAGGGTCTCGAGGATGATCACTGGTCTGTTGACTGGATTTTTTGTATACATGTACCATCAATAAATAAATCTTTATTACCCTATAACTTCTAGCAGTTGGAACACTCCAATTTTAGGACAGTATACAGAAATAACATGTAAGACCCCCTGTGGTAAAGCCTATTTCTTTGTCCCAACTGCTAGAAGTTATAGGGTATTATTAAAAATTGTTGAGCATCATGCCTAACTTTAATCTGCCAATCCACCTACAATTTGGAAGACCTACTGTTTTCCATTAATTAGCAGTTTATTTGTTTTCAGTCGTCAGATTACGTGAATCATGTTAATGGGAACATGGTATTGGAATGTAAAGATGCCATTGAACAGAAAAACTATAACAAAGAACTATTTAACCCCTCTGCTGAGTAAGTCATATGAGCTGCTGGTCAGCCGCTTCATCATTGTCTGTTTCACCATTAATGGGATGGATATTCATCAAGTGCGCTTTGTGACGCCTACTTCGATGTACCGTTCACAGGATCGTGTCCGCCTGTCGACCGTTTACGGGATCATGTTCGTCTGTCGAACGTTCACGGGATCGTGTTAGTCTGTTGACTCGAGTGTATGAGTGAGCCACAAGATGTGGCTCTGGCTATCACGGGGGGTGGTTTTTACGAGGTTTTCTCTCGGTTTTCCACCATAATAGGTCAAGGAACAGTGTGAAGTCAATCCGTCGTCATATAAGTGAAATACTCTTGAGTATGACGTTAAACCCTAATCAAACAAACAAACAAACTGGATAATCATGGTTTGAAAATCTGTCTGAAAGCATCAAAGAAGTCTACATTGCATTTAGTTGATGATCCAATTATAATATTTAAAAAAAAAACAGTTCACTTTCATGTTTGTTTGTTTATTCACCAAGTCTATGCTTCAGAATTTAACAATTAATATATTAAAGACACATGGGATGTTATATGATGTAGAGGAAAAGCAAATCATTTTTGTTATTTCTTTTTTCAGAGTTATAAGAGAATTCCTTGGTAAAGATCCATTTCAAGATTTTTTACGATCCATGTTTTTTAAACGATATTTACAATGGAAGTGGCTAGAAAGGTGAGAAAGAAGAAATACTAATAAGAAAATTAATCTGTTTTTGTCAACCTATTGCTTCTACGAGCATATATATATATACACTGCTTTTAAACCTGTTTTATTTGACTGAGACCTTAACTGGACTCTCCATAACATAGCTTAGAGATGATTAGAACTGTTAAAATACTTACAGCTTCTGACAAAATTTTATTTTCACTATCTGTTAAACTAGTATCTACGGCATTGATAAGTTTTTTCATTGGTTAAATATTCAGGGATGGTAATAAAAGCTGATTACCTAAAAAATAATAATGATTGACATTGCTACATGTGGATGTCCAGTCAGAATCAACTAATCAAATTCAGAGCATGTAGGCCCGATGACTTTCTGTTTCAAAAAATGACAAAATCCGTTTCAGATTTTGGGAATTTTGTTTCAATTGTGTTCAGATGTAAATGTCCTAATTCTTCTAAATAATGCAGTACTGAGGTTACTGCAAAATGGCCGTTATTCCTAATATGACTCATTCTGATTTAGGAACATACAAAGAAGTATCATTTTTGATATCTCTGTTACTGGGTCGTCCATCTTGAATTAATAATATCCGATTTAAACAAAAATCAAAGCAAGTCTTAATTTGCTTTCCTGTTGTGTTTTATGTTAAACATAGTAAATTTTTATCCAACTTTGTTTATATATTCACTATATTTGAAGAAAATCTGCTATTATTTATCACAAAACTGTGCAGGTGAAAACAACCCCAATCAAACAAACAATCAATTTGTGTACAAAAAATATTTAATAGGTTGTTGTACAGCAATTGTTTTATTATTTTTTGAGTACATTGCCAAGTAAAGTACCCTGAAGGATTGCGTAAAGCACGAATCAAACAGTTAAACAATTCCTATGAAAAATACATTTAATCATATTGTTGATCTCAAAAAGACCATCAATGATTCATTGTTTTGTTTTTTTGTTCAGTCAACCTGTGACGAAGAACACATTTCGGATGTATCGAGTATTAGGGAAGGGCGGATTTGGAGAAGTGTGTGCTTGCCAGGTCAGGGCGACAGGGAAGATGTATGCATGTAAAAAACTAGAGAAGAAAAGAATCAAGAAGCGGAAAGGGGAAGCCATGGCTTTAAATGAAAAACAAATTCTACAGAAAGTCAATTCCAGATTTGTGGTATGCAAATGTTATTCTTCATGTTTTTGGGTTAAACAATATTTTATTTCCTTATATAATATAGGAATATGTAATATGGATTGATGAACAGGACATGTAATTCTATATGGACACCTCTCCCACATCTTACATATACATTCATTACATAAAATGGTAGCTCTATATTTTAAATATATCATAAAATAAATACAAATTAAATGTTTTTACTTAAAAGCTGCAAAGTTATTTTGACTTACATAGTAGTTACCAAAAATATGTTACTACAGGTTTATGTACAATGTGATATTTGATTGTTTGTTTGCGACCTATGTGTTTTATCCACCACAAGATTAATGTGGATCAAATCGTTCCCTTTCGTTTATTAACCTTCCAACTTTAACGAAAATGTCTTCATTTTCGTTAACCATTGCCTTCCGGCTAGGGGCAGTAAAAATGCTGGAGGAAGATTAACTTTCCAATATTATAAAAACACTTCACACCTTGGTTGTGCTAGTGTCAATTAGCATTGGAATATAAGTGAGATACTCTTAAGCATGGCGTAAAACACCAATCAATCAAGAGTTAACCTTTTATCTGTTCAGCACCAAAAAGCAATGTGTTTTTACTTGGCAGGCTTTGTCTTCTCCGCAATGAATTTCACCAGCCATGCATCAGCTCATGGAGACATTTTAACTTAATACTATTTATGTATATATAGTAATACTAAAAAAAACATTGCAATATTGCAAGAAAATGTTAAAATACTTATTAGATTGACCATTTATTGTATACAGACTTAGTTGTTGTAGAGGTAGCATCAATAATGATATGACAATGAGACAGTTTACAGATTAAAATCCTCATTTTTTCGTTGCAGGTCAGTTTAGCCTATGCATTTGAAACTAAGGATGCACTTTGCTTGGTATTGACAATAATGAACGGAGGAGACTTGAAATTTCACATTCATAATATGGGCAACCCAGGCTTTGAGGACGAGAGGGTAGTGTTTTATGGAGCTGAAATCGCCTGCGGACTAGAGCATTTACATGTGGAGAAAATTGTTTACAGGTTTGAAAGTTTATATAATGTGATAAATTAGTAGAAACAGTTTCACACATTTCCCTCATTTCTCGTCAAAATTTTGTTTGAAATATTTATCTGGGTTGAGGTTATGATGCATATTTGATTTATACATGAAGAAAGAATGGTATACCACTACGAGTGGAACAGTGCATTGGAACAGTGATTTATTGCAATATTTGTTTCTGCAATATTTGTTTAATGATTATGCAACACTCTAGACCATTACAATTGTTGTACAAAACTACTGGTAGTTTCAATGACTGACAGTTTAACCTAAATTATACATGTATGCCATCGTTTGACCTTTAAATAATGCGTTACATGATCACGGGCAAGGTACACATGGTTTGAAATTGATATGAATTAACTGTGCGAAATCCAGCCAAAAACAGTGTCCAGGGGCTTAGCCAGAAATCAAAAGTATGGTGTCCAAAATGGTCATTTTGTTTCATTTTTTAAGTAACTGGGTGTCTGCATGTTATAGTTTCTTAAAACAGGGTGTCCAAATGAGGCAATTCTTCACTTGAGGGTGTCCATTTGGACGGGTGTCTTCCTAAGCCCTTGGCAGTGTATCTATATTACCACACTACAAGTGCATCAAAATAATTTTGTGGAGTAGAGAAATACAATTGTACTAGTCAAGTAACAGACAATTGCCACTTATACTGACAACTCACTGTGCAACAATTCCACTTGTATTACTAAAGGATTTGAAATATCCTTGTATACAACGTTGAACCCCAACCAAACAAAACAAACCCCATCGTATAAAGTAAGCAAACTAAGTTGTGGTCAATTGCTCATCATATAAGTGAAATACCCTTGAGTACGACGTTAAACCCAAATCAAACAAACAAACAAACAAAAGCAAGATGTCTAATGACAATGGCATGGCGAAAGGATGGGGCGTTAAACAGTTACATTATAACCTTGTAGCTTAATTCGTTTGCAAGAAACATCTTTTGTAGCGGTAGGCCTACACTTTTTTTAGTCCTTTGACTTTAGCAACCAGTTCAGACCACAGGCACACGACGCAATATTATGTTAGGCCGCTAATTGGAGACTATATAATGAAAGTACGATTAATTGGTTGTTTATTTGATTCGGGTTTAACGTCGAATTTCACTTTTATGACGACGGATTGTCCACTTCAGACTGTTCGAACATTACCTCATTACTGTGGAAAAACAAGAGGAAACCTCGTATAACCACCCCGCGATTGTCAGTCACATCGTGTGACTCACTCATATACCTGAGGGTCAACTGACGGACTCGGTCCCGTGAATGGTAAATTGGATTAGCCGGGATTAGCCTAGTACTAAGCTGTACGGCCGCGGGCCCGTGAAGGTACGAAACGTCTGCAGTTTCAGGAAACAGCCAAAATAAGAAATAAATGCAATCCCGCTTTTAAACTTTCTCTGACTTTTCCCACAGCTATTTAATTTCCATCCACACATATTTCAGTCGCGTAACTTCATTACACAATACAAGAGGCCTATATAACATTGCGTCCTGTGCCTGTGGTCCGAACTGAAGTCAAAACTAATTTTAAAGGACTAAAAACAGCCTACTACAAAAGATGTAGTACTCACTTGCTAAATTTAATAACCTACTGGTGTGTTTTATTCTCAATATAAGAATTACACTTTATATTTTTAAAAAAAGGTGAGCGTAAACAAGGGAGAAAATTGTGCTATAAATGGCAGCTCTCGGCTGGCAGTTTTCGGCTGGCAGTTCTCGGCCATGCTCAATTTTTTTTTTTTTTTTTTAATTTTTCTTTTTTATTCAAAGAAAAGTGAAAAAGTAAATATATTATGGCCGCGACTGCCACATTGGCAGTTCTCGGCCACGATCGTTTAAATTAAATCATTTTTCTATTTTCATTTTGTTTTATGTTCATTTCGTTTTCATCTTGTTTTAATTATATTTTGGTTTCATAATAATTTCATGTTACTTTAATTTTGCTTTCGTTTTTATTAATTTTTTTTAAATTTTATTTTAATTTTGTTTAAAATAAATTTTCAATACAAGGAAAAAAATCTACCTGGCAGCTCTCGGCGACCATATACGTGTTATACTCAATGGTATTTCACTTACATGACGATGAATTGATCACTTCACACTGTTCCTTGTCTAATTACAGTGGAAAACTGAGAGGAAACTTTGTCAAAGCCACACCCAAACTCATATACCTGATACAGGGGTTTTTATAGACAAATTTTTTTCATAAATTCAATTTGATAAAACCTAAAACTCAATATTTTTATTAATGCAAAAAGCACTACTACTCAATTTTACTAACTTTTCATTGTTAATCCACAGTTAATTCTGCATTTTTTGCTCGCCGGTGGCCGAAATAAGCCAAAACTCAATTTCTCAAACAAAACTGAATATCAATTTTAAGAAAAACTCAATTTGTTGATATTTTTCATCGGGGTATTCCCGATGAAAAAGTGTCTATAAAAACCCCTGCTGATAGATGGACTCCATCCTGTGAACAGTACATCAAAGTAGGATAAGTAAGTGCACATGCTAACCACCAAGCCACGGACACAGGCTGAGCAATTATTGAAGGTTGTTGTCCTCTTATTTTATATAAAATAATTAACTACCAGACACGGATCACAGGTTACAGGTATCTTTATTTATTGAACAGGTCTCACAATAAATACGAAAATCACTTTCTCCGCCCTGTTTTTTTCTTTGAAGCGTTTGGATTTCGCTTGTTCCATTTTCCATTATTGCCATGTCGTATCCCCAGTTGAGCTGCCCGACTCGTCGTGTCATTGAGTGCAAATGGTGACTGATTGGCAACATAATCCGGGTCAAACACATCCAGTCCATGCTGTGCTTTCTTGGGCTGGCGTTGTTGTGGTAATGGTTGGTCTTCAAACAGAACCGGATTGTCCGCATGCTTACCTCCCTTTGGTACTGGCAATGAATACTGTCACGATAAACAACATGGTAAACATTGTGGTTTGAAACTGTATATAACATAGCATTGAATACAACAGACTGATTAATTGTTTGTTTGGGGTTTAACGTCCTACTGAAGAGTATTTCACTTATATTATGGCGGTTTATCCACTTCATACTGTTCCTTGTTTAATTACTGGGAGGGAACCTCATAACTACTGTATAGAACATATTAGCTTCCTGTTCCTGTTTTGCCCAGAAATCCCCAGGGCAACAGGAAGCTCCCTCAAACCACCCGCTTTCAAATGTTAAAAACATGTTTTGTCGACAAATAGGATTTGATTAATACTTGTAGCAAACTGTTACCTTCAATCCTCTAGTTGAGGTCTGTTTACGCTTAGACAAGAAGTACCTGACGGAACCATCTTCCTCCACAGTCATGGCCACCTTCTGTAAAGTGTTGTTCCCACAATGAGGGCAGAAGAGCTTAGTCAGGTTACTGGTCACTCTGAAACCAGAACAAACACTCTATAAACCAGATCCTAATCATCAGCAGATTAAACCTATTGACAGTAGTCGAAATGTTGTTCATCTATCTGTCATTTATAAGAGGTTTTTCACAAGAGGGTAAAAATAAAATCCATCTGGTGACCGGTTATTTTAAATGAAGAATTGATGTATTTTGTTAAATTCTGTGTTAATTGATCAAAAAGACGAATGTGTCCACCAATTCTTTGCTCAATGGAACATTACTCACATCTGTCACCATGGTGCTTTTCAAACATTAAGGCAGACCTGCCTACCCTAGATGAAATTTATGGGTATTTTTGTGTTACACAGGGGTAGAAATAATAATCTTAAGTCAGATGAAACATCTGGCATGACCTGAAAACCCTTAGTTTTATAGACTTGCTCTACGAGCTATTAGGTTAAATTGAAAACAGCCTTGCCAGCAGGACTACTGTACGTTCACATTGGCCTGCATGCAGTGATTTTAACTGGCCACGGGCAGGCGGGCCAGCGGTTATTTC
>JAVFBX010245945.1:0-10223 GCA_034783855.1 Mopalia kennerleyi | reverse complement strand
ATGGATGGATGGATGGATGGATGGATGGATGGATGGATGGATATAATGAATTTAATGAAAGCTATATTATTTAATTTATTAATTATAAAGCATTACTGTGATTGACAAAGTGTTTCTTTTATGCTATTTTGTGAAATAAAGAATATCTTTGTCTCATTATTTCTTTAACGGCTTTATTTATTCTTTGTTTTGTCAGGTCAGGTTTTTTCCTTTTCTGTTGGAATCGTGAAAAGCAAATTTATCAAATAAGATATTGAAAAAAGAACCAAAACAAATTTACCCGACATTATTTATCTACTTTTTATTGATAATATAAAGTCAATTAATACTACCAGATAAAAATTATGAGAAAGAAATTCTATATTATTTAGTTTGTTTCGGATATTGGAGAACATTATAGCCAAAACATTGTCTACATCTTGACATTTTCGATTCATATTTTCGCATTGTATCCTTCGAACTATCGCATCGTAACCTAGCCCCTTCGAGTCTTAGCGTTTTCGAAGTCTTGCAATTTCATATTCTCAAGTAGGATTTTGACATCTCGCCTTTACTTCTTTTTGTCCTCACAGCTGTATAGAAGCCTTCTACTCTAGCGCAATCATATGCTATAAAGCTTTCTTCATCTTATAAGACATCATTAAACAAAGAAAAGCCTCAATTACGTACATGCAACTACAGAAATCCTTTTTTGGAAGCATATTTAGAAGAATTTGACATCTGCATATACACATGAGATCATTATACAACTACCAACAAGTGACGACCGAAATATAATAACACAAAGACAAGTTTCGAATTAACGGTATTAAAATTAATTTTAGTAGAAAAGGAAGGCAATCGTTCCCGCTTTTCAATAGTAATGTAACATTAATTTACAATTAATGAGCGCACAACCTATATAGCCTGATATCTCTAAACGATCTAATATAGTTATCTCCCTTTTTAACCTTCCCGAATACGTCTTTTTAACAGAGTTATCTCGACTGGTCAAGCAAACTAGAAACTCAAGAAACATACCATTGGATATGGTATTTGATTAACAACTTTACTGCAACATGCGGTCGTGTCCAGGCTTATGTCACCCCACGTGACTTACAGATTTGAATGAATGTAATATAACGTTTTCACTTACAAAAAGTAAACTTTCAGAAAATAAAACTATTCGGAAATTCACTTCATAACACAGCATCGCATTTCACCTTTGCGTCTTCGTTTGTCATGTTTGCCTTTCAAATAGCTGATTCACCGAACTTCTTTCAAGACGCTACCAGGCGTATGTGTCTTGATTTGATATTTCGTTTTAATCGGGAAGCGGCCCATAATCTATGCGGTGTTATAACGCTAAGAGAACATAAAGCAGCTAATGTAACACAAAACAGTTCCAAGCTTTAATCTTATGGTGATTTTGTTTTATTAACAGTTAATATCAAGACCTACCTACAATTTTTAGACTTTTTACAATTTGTCGACAATTGCTGAAGCTCCAGACAATAGCAGCGAAAAAATGACAACAGTAGATGAACGTAAGTTAACAAATATGCTGGCCCTCGATTGGTCAATAAATCATTACTTATTACGCAGGATCTACTTATCTAAAGTGACAAGTCTGTTAATCTTTTATTACGACTTGTGAAGAAACAATCAGCCAATAAATCAGAGCGGTTATTACAGTGCATAATGCGATATCACTCACCTGAGGTGACCTATTTAATTAGTAACGCAGGTAAAAATAGTTTATAACGTCAGGCACATGCGCACAGGTCTCTGTCAATATTAACTGTCAAATACAATACCACTAATAATTTAGCCGTATGTAGGTCGAATAAAACTGATACCGAACAGTATTGCTTTGCAAAACACACTGGCTATAAGCATGCGCAGGGAATTTGTTTAGGCCGTCTCGTGATCGCAGCGAAACGGAGCACGCGCTCATGTGTCATCGACTGCTCGAGATTTTCATTCATTAACTCATTGTGTTGCGGATTTCTCTCAGTTTCCAGGGAGTTGTAGTCGGACGCGATACAGCGTTTAGCGTTACAAAACACCGGTAAGAATGCAACTGTTTATTATTGTCAAGTGAATGTGAATTAATTTGTAACATGACACTTTTATTAATTAATCTGGTCAATCTCCTTTTGTGGTCACTCAGATTAGAGTCAATCAGATTTAATTCCATCTGTTTATAATATGTACGTGCACCCATACCGGTATGGTATAAGCTCAATGTATAGGACTAATCTCTGCGTCTTAACCCTATGTCCCGCCCATCTCAACCCGACCAGGGAGTTAGCCCTACACAGTGTGCTGGTATGGTATAAGCTTAATTCGTGTTGTATGCATCATATATACATAATTAACTTTGCCCTACGGCTTCTTCAGCCATACTTACTACAATATCATATATGTAGGCTATTTATATATCTGTGGTTTGATTCTCGATGTCATTTTACTCCACACATTATTTTAATAGTATTTAATTTTGTTAACTTTATTGTATTTTTTTTTTTAATTTAATTTATATTTTCATTTTATTAAAGTGAAATGAACTTTTATTTTGTAATTTTTTTTCTTTCTTTCTATTTATTGTCAATTTATTGCTCTCGAATGCGTGAGGTAGAGTAAAGTGGAGCGATACCTTGGGCTAGGGTATCAGTCAGCCCTAATATATAACTTTTGTTTATATTATTTACATATTATAACTTACGTATTTTTCATTTTGCACATGGAATGTCCTTAGTCACGTGGCACGTGGCCCTGCTAGCCAGAGGCCCCAGTTCGAATCCCGGTGGTGGCTCTCTTTACAATACAAAAGTTGAACGCTCTTATTAAAATAAACATATAGATGCTATGTCTCCATAAATATGTGTTTAATATGTGCATTTATTTATAAATTGCGATACGAATAGAGTCGTGGAAAACAGCGATAAGAAAATAAATCATGCTGCGATAGGAGCAGTCACAGAATACATTTTTTGTTAAACTCGATCCCTCCCAACCATTTATGTAACCTGTGTTGTCGATGGGCAGCCATTTTAAACTTAAATAAATATGATTGTAGAATACGAAGGCATTTAGGTTGGGATAGAAATCTGTATCTGAGAAAGAAGGAAAGTGAAGACGGATTTGTCGTGCACGCGATGGTCCTTATGCTGATATTGTTTAGCATAATTTTCAAAATTAATCATGTTCCCATCGACACGATGTAAGGGACTGTCGCTCAAATGACCCGTGCATCTCTATACCAATACCGAGTTTATTCGTATATCAGCTTGCCATTGAAAGAATATTTGACTCGCTTGCATGGTAGCGCTGGCATTTAACGTTAAGCAAATAGATTTTCTTTTTGTAAACGTGCATGGTGTAAGGAAAACATGTTTAGGTACACATATCTGTTATAGAGTGCGCTGTTCGTTTAACAACCGTACCTTAGGTTGTTTCACTCATATGGCTGGTTGTCAGCCCTTCGGGCGAAGGGAACCAGCCTGAACTATATACTGGCGACAAACAAAGACAATACATGACAGCCACAAGACAATATACAAAGGCCTGCTAAACCTATAAAATTATTGTTGACCCTTGGCCTATAGAGAACCAGGGCAACAGAAATGTTGCACGCAACCTCCAGCTCCATGTTGTGGGATGGAGTTGGTTCTGACCAGGTGACGGAATCCATCCGCAATATCATTACAAACAGATCTATAGAGCTCTCCTGTATCGTGGGGCCTCAGATTTAGATCGGACAAAAGTGTGTTTCTGAATGGCGTCGATTGGTTGATCGAGAATAACCAATCACAGACCTTCTCTCAAATAGATGGCCATACTTAACGCATAGAGTGTGATGATTGGGCACTTCATTTTCTTTTCGTTGATAATCTTTCCCAACATACCCAGTAAGGTCGGTTTCAGGCGTCCGGCATCCATACAGCTCTATATAATCATAGGAAAGACAAGGATAATTTCAAATGAAAATTATTTTTGTAAAAGTAGTGACTTAAGACATATTTTTGTCCATAGGTCTACTCTGGACTATTATATTTTTATTGTAGGGCAAGAAAATTGTGATAAAATTGCTTCCCCTGGGATAATCACTTGAGGTTCTGACGACCAAGGCAAGTGCACTAGCCGATTTATTATATTGGTCGTATTTTCTTATTTTGTTTTCAATTTGTTTTCGCAGATTTCAAAACATGGGTAAAGGCCGAGGGAAAGGAAGAGGGGTGAATCAACCCCCTGCCGTTCTTAACCGACAAGGGGCGGATACTGTGGTCGGCAACCCCAACGTCCGCATTACTTTCAACAAAGCCTTTCGAGAGAAGTCGATTGTGGAGACGTACATATTGACTTTCGCACTTGGTCTTTTGGGTGCTCACCATTTTTATCTTGGTAGGATAGGGTTTGGGTTCGTCTATCTCTTCACATTTGGTCTACTTGGAGTTGGATATGTCGTGGATCTCTTCCGGGTACCCTGCTTGGTGGCCGAGGCCAACCGAAAGTTACGCGATCCCACAACCGCACAGGAAAAAAGTACATTCGACGCCTATGTGTTGTGGTTCCCGTTTGGGTTACTCGGTAAGTTCTCGTTATGATTTGTACTGCAGTGTCCAAAAAGCGTGTCCTTGTTTCAGAGTAATTCTACAGAGACTTGCTGGAATAACAGTAAAAGGTATCAGCCAAATCATCTAACTCTCCCATTATGTTTAAATTTGGTATAAAGTGGTCCAAAGGGACCCTTCCATGAAACATATTTTTCACGGGCACCACATATTGTATGTCTCAAGTTGGAATGGTGAAATCTCTTTCCAGATGAAATGACGTTAAAAACAGCAAGAAAATAAGACTCTGAACGTAATTTAAACAGATTCGTAGCTAGTATATTGATACCATCATCCAATAAGCGGATATCCACAATATTAAAACGACTAGCGGTATAAGCCCACCGTTTCAACTAACACATTTCTACATAAACTGACATTTGTATTGTCCTGCCAATTCCCGCCAAAGGGTTAACGCTTGGGCCGCCGTAACATCGTTTTCTGGGCGATTTAAACGGTGACTTATTATTGGTCATTATAACTGTATGTGATGGATCATGGGCGGTGTTTGACTCCAGTAATAGGATACTAAACAGTATATAAATTAGTAGTGGTTCTTTAAATGGACAACTACATGTATCACAAGTACAACCACTAGGGTCAGTTGCCCAAAGCAATATTAAACTCACTTCGCTATTAGATAACGTCCTTCAATGCT
The DNA here is from genome assembly GCA_034783855.1 of Mopalia kennerleyi. Taxonomy (NCBI): domain Eukaryota; kingdom Metazoa; phylum Mollusca; class Polyplacophora; order Chitonida; family Mopaliidae; genus Mopalia; species Mopalia kennerleyi. Next base: position 4,970 of record JAVFBX010245945.1, on the reverse strand, counting down.
GAAAGTTTTGATCTTATCTGCTAAAGATAATAAAGTATTTTACCAGCTATTAGATCACACAATGCTAGGTCTGATCCACTTTTAGGGATTTAATCTGCTATTATAGCTACTAGTTGTCTTTGGAAGAACTGGATCCAGAGCTCCTTATTCCGTGAGCTTAAACACCCGTAGCTGTGGCTAAACACGCCCCCTCACCCTTCCGTTAATACGATAAAGTGGTTATTCTTAATTGGTGTCTGTACCGTGTGTGCGACCTACCATTCGTTTGAAATAGCATTCCACTTATTACGTAGTTACATATAACTTTTTGTAAAATTATTATTTCTGCTTGTGTTTGAAAGAGTAGAATTTTCTGGGAATAGTGACATTTATCTACAGTATGGATCAGGGTCAAGGTCATGCTGATACACTCTAGTTAACCGTCGTGGCGATTTGCGAGGTAGGGAAGCGATGTGCCGGGCTGCAAAGAAAAGTTGAGAAATTGCGAAGCGATATTCCGAAGTGACTAAGCTATGCTGTCTTGAAACTACGCGCAGCGCTTTGCAACTTGACGTATTACTTCGCACATCGACAAACAACGTTTCGCAACGCTTAACACTTTCTCGCATCCGTTCCCTGTATAATCGGTCGGATGCATCTTCGCCATCTTTCGGCGGATATCTTTCGCTATAGTTATACCACTTCGATACAATTGGTAATAGAAGCAAAAGTCAGTTAAATCTCATTAAAGCTGTACACTTGTTAATTTGGACAAAATATATCGTATATTGAAGAGGCAGAGTCACACGAATGAGCACATAAACACTGTAGATGCACAGGTTATAGCAGTCACGACTGGCTTGACTACAATCTACTCCCGCCAATTTGAAGGCTTTCGGTGCACACATTATGAAATTATTAAAACCAACTGTGAACTTTAACGTTTTGGTTTTCAGGATTTCATCATTTTTACCTGCGGAATCATGGACTTGGAATTCTCTACCTGTTCACTTTTGGGGTATTTGGTATCGGCTGGTTAATAGACGCCGTCAGAATCCCTTACATGGTCGACGACGTAAACAGAAGATTCCGTGAGGGTGACGTAACCCTGAACAGGAAAAATGTCTTCAGCGGTTACCTCTTCCTATTATCTCCCCTTGGAATCCTAGGTGGCCACCACTATTACCTAAACAGACCACTGTGGGGAGTTTTATATACATTTACCCTCGGATTGATGGGTGTCGGCTGGGTCTACGACTGGTTCAGACTTCCCTGCCTGGTAAACAGAGCCAATGCTCGCTGCACCCCGACACTGACAGAGCCCCAAGGCGTCATCGGACCAGAAAAGAAGTTTTTGGATGACGCTTATATTCTGTTATTCCCGTTCGGATTTACTGGACTCCATCATTTCTATCTGCGAAGATACGGCTGGGGTGTGCTTTATTTCTTCACATTCGGCATTTTGGGTATTGGGTACCTGATTGACTACTGTCGTCTGCCGTGTCTCGTTGCTGAATACAACAGATCCCTTGAAGAAAATCGACGAATTGCCACGAACTTCCTGTCAACTCACCCACCAGGTGGTCCCTCTGTGATTGCAGTTTCGTCAGCCACGGTTCTCCCTCAAGGAGCCATTTCTGGTTCCGTCATGCAGCCTCCACCACAAGTGTGGCAACCGGGAACCTTTACAGCTTATCCTCCGCAGTACAACGGTGAGTGTCATTTAGAATGTATATTATATACGTCATACGGAAACAGTGGTATACTAAGCATACCTGTGTATCTTAATTGTAGGCCTACTTACCTCCTCGAGTATGTCATCTCAATAAGCTAATGAAAATACTATAAAGTTATATTTCATAATAGAGACTTATTATCCTGTATTATCCAGTGTATATTAAGGCGCAACATTTTGGGTTAGATTTGAAGTATTTTCTATATTTTTATATAAAATACAAAATGATCGACCAATCAGAACAACACAAAGAAGGGGAATTCCCGAAAATGAAAATACTGTGCATTGGTTCTTTAAAGAAGATATTAAATGTATTATGTGAATATTATATTTCAGGTACCGGTATTTATCCTGGGATACCTCAAGGGCAATACCAGCCGCCATCCTACACAGAGGCGATGGGGAACGGGACGGGGGGAGGGTATCCAGGTTACCAGACCGCCATCCCGCCTCCACAAGGCCCGCCTGGGTACGGCAGCATGGCTGGTGCTCCGCCAATGGCGCCGGGAGCTCCACCAGGATCTAATGTTACTCTTCCGCCAGCAGACGCTCTGCCAAAGAAAGAATAAGACGGCGCATGCGCAGGGGATGTGTAGTTATAACGGTCTCGCGTCAACTAGTTTAGGCTCAAATGTCATTTTATCAGGCAACTTTACCGGTGATATATGGAGTGATAATAGTGATGGGTTTTTTTTTTCGAGGTAACTTCTCCACCAGAGAGATCCGTGATTACATGTGAATTGTTGTCATTCTACATGGCCTTATCACCAATGCGAATACATTCTTAAAAGACTGGCAAAAAGATAGTGTTCTATATGTGCGTACTACTTAATAGCAACATAGAAACCAAACTCTTGAACACGATCTTCTGAGTTATTTTCGGTGAAATATACCATTATTAAGTATTTTTACTCCCTCGACTATTTAATGAAAGAAAATCCAATCCTTAATTATGGCCGGTTCGTCTAAAAAAATAATAGCCACAAACCCACAGTCTCATTAAAAAATATATGAATGATATCTTGTGTGTTTAAACAATCAATGGAATCGATTATGTAGCTGTGGATAAATTTTGATGTCAATCTGATACAGTTATAACGTTGTGCTGATTACATTTTGTATGTTGATATGCCCTCCATTCTCAATTTATCGATTCTATATTTAAAACATATTGTTGAAATTTTACCACCGCCGCCGTGGTCATGTTAAGCAAGCACTGCAACCATTTCCGAAAGTTAGGCATTTAATTATAGCCATAAGTTCCGGGTCATTTTTGTTGTTGTTGTTAACGTCGGAACATCTTCGGCTGTATCCGGAACCATCACCACACGGAATAATCGACCATTCACATGTATCATTACATCTGAGAAGTGTTGTGGACATAAGAGAGAATTAACTCCGGGCTTATAAGTTGGTTTTACGGTGGATGACGTCCCACCACCTACATTTTGTTCAAATATTAATCCAATAATAGTTATTTCTATTTATACAAGGAATCCAAGATGGGAAATGGATTAGCATTATATTTGAATCTGACGGTAGCGAGCAAAGAGACACTTTGGGCTGTGGTGTTAATTTGTATGAATCCACGAAGTGCTTTGGTGCACGATATCCGGCGGTTAACATTGTCGTGTAATATTATTGCTTTCATTCACCTATGAACCCTTTATGGAAACGAATGTTGTGAGGTCACAGGAACGCCTTGCTCGGATTTAATTCCGCCTTGCGCGGATTTAATACCACCTTGCTCGGATTAAATACCGCGTTTGCGCGGATTTAATACCACCTTGTGCGGATTTAATAACGCCTTGTGACCTGTCCAAGGCTCCCACTGTGTATTAATAAAATCAGTGGGACTGTAAACTGCATAGCATGAACTGTTGAACAAAGCGACGATTGAGGCGGAATGGGTCGTGTTCAAAAGGCAGATTTATATAAGCTCCCTATAGCCACAATTATAAAAAAAATACTGTCAAGTGACGATGATGAATGGGAAATTTCCCCGTAGGCTAATTATTTGGACCAGCCTGCCAATAGGTTGTTTTATTAATTCTGTCGAATGTAAATATTTTTTGTGTGTACAGTATTTTTGTATAGAATATAATATTTATTGATATTGTCATTATAATAATGGTGTTGTCATAAACATTGTTTTGTCGAATGTAAATGATATAAACAATAATACAGACGAACTTAATAACATTGTCATTGTTTTTGCGTTCGCGCAAAATAAAGTGCTACCAACCCTTCAGTCTAAAAAAAGGTGTGTAAGCAATATATCTGTCAACAATCATGTCAAATTAAATGAAACTTTATTTATTGTTTTTGCATTCTTGTAAAATCAAGTGCTACTAACTTTTTCCGTCTAAAAACGGTCTACATTCCTGTCAACAACAACTTTGAACTGAATGAACGCTCAATTATTGTTTGTGGGTTCTTGTAAAATACAGCTCTACAAACGCTTTCATTCTAAAACAATCATCCAACAACAGCTTCGAATTTTATGTAATCTCAGTTATTGCTTTTGTCCTTTTGTAAAAGTTCTACTAACTACTGAATTATGTGATTAGATCAATTGGTTCAAATTAAGCCTCATATTAAAATAATGCCACACAAACGATTACTAACACGCTTATGTTATAAGAACTAACAGCATAAGTTTCATATTTATACCTGTCCAAATGTAATAAATTATGAATTACCTGAGCGACATTGCAAGATCTGGCATTGTCAATTTAGCTAAACATTTCTCCACACACAATTCATTTATCATACCAGTCAGTCGATTGACAGTTTTTATTTAACTCTTTCGTTGATATTTTTGTTTTGTTTTGTCCATCATAATCTTCCAATAAACATCGGATTAATAAGTAGCCTACACTCTAGTTTTAAGTCATAAAGTAAAATGCGTTTTTAGGCATTATTTCAACATGTAGAATGCGGGAGATCGCGAGTAGTGGGCAGGTTCCCTCTTATTCATTCGTTATTCGTCACATTCCTGTTGATCGATTTTATCAGATTAAAGGTTATTTAAAAAATGAATAACTCAATAATTTCATCGTCTACGTCATCTTTATGAATGTATGAATATTTTGCCGATTTAATGGGCTGAACTAAACAGTGCATGGAATAAACACGAAAGCAAGAATGAACGAACGGACGAACGAACGGACGGACGGACGGACGGACGGATGGATGGATGGATGGATGGATGGATGGATGGATGGATGGATGGATGGATGGATGGATGGATGGA
>JAVFBX010245934.1:0-10224 GCA_034783855.1 Mopalia kennerleyi | reverse complement strand
ACCCCCCCCCCCACACACACACATTTGTTCAATTTACATCGAGTTAACCTGTGCACATTCATACCATTTTGTCTCATTTTTGATTACCTTAACAAGTAAACATTTGCTAGTATGCTATATGACTATAATTATGGTAAATTTAAAAAGCAATCTCTACGTTCGTGACTCAAATTTTGTTTACTTTGGCAACAACCGCCACAACGTGGATGATTGCAATTAACACATACATAATACTTACATTCCAAATTGATAACGTCACAGATAAAACAAATGTATTTAACAAACCATATTTCTTTTAAATTAATAATGGAATCTCCTAAGTCCATATTAGATAATCCACGTTCTAACACTTTGTATAATTTGTTCGAGTTCGTTTTCAGATCCCAACAATTCTATTAAAAGTTGTCGCTGTTGCCTGGTTATTTATTAGTCGCATATATTCTTGATTAAAAATCCCATGCAATTTGTTAAATCTCATGTCGGAGTTTCTAATCCATAATTTGATGTTTATTTTGAAGCTGTATCCCAATGCCCTTATAATCTTAAACTGTTTTAAATAAATAAATACACAAACAAACAATCAAATACATAAATAAATACACAAATAAACTATCAAACAAATAATCAAACAAACAAGCAAATAAATTATTTAATTAACAAACAAATAATCAAACAAATAAATAAATAAATAATATTTTGAAATGCATGGCGATGTGTTGGAAATTTCTATACAATTGTGCATAGCATTTGCTTGATTTATAATATAAATCGGCGTACATTGGAATTCAATAGGCGGAATGAATAAAAAAAAAAACGAAGTAATCTTTATAGTTTGATTACTTTTTTTAATTATGTAATTTTGCTCTCATTCACATAATATAAAATTTGTATTTTAACTGATAGTTTGTGTTCGTTTATTCATTGCTCATGAATGTAAGACGCCCAGGCGATACAGCCTATAGGGCCACTAGTATAGTTGACATACATACTTCAATCCTATCTCCATTTATGTAACAAGAAATCGTGACCCAGACAAAGACCGGTCGTTTCACACTACACGTATAAGCTATACAGTTCTTTCAGTCTAAAATTTATATGTTTTCTAGCCAGCTTTTCTTATATCATCCCCAAATGTCAAAACAGTATTTTGATACATTGGCTTGATTTGCCTTTTTAATAATTTGGTTTATTGACAAGCACGTTTTGCGGCAAGTTATAAAGGGTTCCGATTCGGATTTTATAAACCTAAGGAAAAAAGAACAATTCAATATTGTACATACAGTTAATATTTCGATGGTTCATTTATTATCACAGTCTGAAGGCAATAAATATATCGTCACGTAGAAATAGGAGATTTTCTTAAAATATTACATATATATGTACTGTATCTAATAAGAGGATTTAATTGTTGTACTTCATATAGCCATGCTACTTTTACAAAAGGTATATGACAAAGAAGATCGTACTTACTTTGATCTTTTGCGAAGACGCAAAACTTACGATCCAATAGCCTTTTATAATCAGATATTTTTCACATAGAAATAAAGCTACTGTAAACAGAATTTTAATATGGATTACAAACGAGTGTTTCCATAATATAACAAAACAAACAGATGGGTTTGATAAACCGTGTTTATTAAGCGTACTTCAGATTATTTCACTTATATGACGGAGGTGCTAATATGAATGATGGGACAATGTCTAAAGAATACATTTGGTTTAGCGAGCTCATCCAAAGTCGGATTATCTTAACCGTATATTAATTTTTTTTCAAAAACTGTTTTGTTTATGTCGGTTGATATCATTAATTATCAGGGGCCGGTTGCTCGAAGCACTATTAAATTTTATCTGCATTTGGATGGCGTCACGTCATGTTGAAAGTCTATCGCTAATCCGTGATTCGTAAACCAAGCGAATCTAGTTTATTTTTGTTAAAGGTAATATTTCCTTGCATGGTATGATTACCAAAAAGTTTGACAGAGAATCACTTTATCTAACTAATCAAAAAGTTGTATAGAATTCTATATGACTTCATAAAAGCCGATGTGTTTCTATATTGACACCATATAGTTTATGTTCCCGAGAAGTAAGATGAGCTAATACCTACTTAATAAAGTTGGTCTTAAAGTCAAGTACTAGAATGATCGGTGGGCCGCGGGATCGATTCTTGACAGATTCACCGCTTGCGAATTTGGCTATATGGTTTTGTCGTCGAGCGTACAAACCTATTTCGTTTATTCATTGGTTGATTTTAACTTCCGTTAGAAGTTTAAACATTTTACAAGACGATTCATCTTCGAGCATCACCGTTTAATAAACCATGCACTGAAAAGGTTTCTTTACTTTATCGATTATCTCTGTGTTACTTGTCCATATTTTTATTTTGAACTGTCTTATTTCACATTTTAAATACTAAGAAACTGGAATAATAACTTGCTCGGGTTGAACAGTTTTTGTTTCCAGTGTTGGGCCAGAATGAATCGAAATTCGGGAAACTTGTGGCGGGCTGTTAACGGATGCAGTTAATCAGTATAAACCCCGTTGTGTTCAGTTTGAGACCATCAATTGCACGTGCCCAATTCATCACTACGCTGTTGAAGAAAACCCTTATCGCTGCTTAGGCCACTTGAAACAAACTAGATCACATTAAGGCTGATTATGGGCGAGGTGATTCGCCTTAGTGCCCGGGGCGCTTGATGCGGGAGACAAACTTTACCCCGAACAATGAAGACGTCCTACGATAGCTCCATCGATCGTTGCACTTCTGAAAACAACTCGCACTTTGCATGCTTAAACCTCTTGGTGAACGAGCGATATATCCCTCTAAAGAACCACTTATTTCGAGAAATTTGCAATAGATGTGGCAAAACCATACGCTAGTCATTTTGATTATTTTCCTGCGCTAATAATCACACTTCTACGGCCCTAAACTAACACACCATCTTTGATCTGTACCAAATGTATCAAAGCAGCCAAGATAGAATTTCAATATAGCACCCGCCTTGCAGTTCTGTTCTGCTAGACCCAGGTTAAAGGAGAAGAACAAAAACGCGAGTCCGAGTTAGATCCAGGTATCAGTCAATGCTGTCTCAACTGTACTGACGATACAGTTGATTTCATTTTCTGTTGGAGGGTATCACTTTATTTAAGAATTCTCAACCTCTTAAAAACTGGCACCGCTGATAAACCATAAACACTATGTCCAACAACACGCGAAACCCTCTAGTTCCGGTGATGACTTGTTCAAGGTGTTAGTGTATTACAGAACTACTGAACACAGACAGCTTATTTGACTCAAACCTACAGACACTTTATCGTCAGCTCCAGGAGTGTAATTACATAAAGTGGCAACACTCACACGAAATGTAGTAGTAAGAAACTACACAGAAAACATATCATAGGAAATTCCATAAAAAGAGCCATTGAAATAAACCAACTAGAAACTAATTTCACCTAGCGTAATGCACTGCGCGCCGGGATTAACAATATACTGACCACACGGGATAAATATTATACTGACCACATGGGATCAACATTATACTGACCATACGGGATCAACATTATACTGACCACACGGGATCAACATTATACTGACCATACGGGATCAACATTATACTGACCATACGGGATCAACACTATACTGACCACACGGCATCAACGTTATACGACCACACGGGATAAATATTATACTGACCATACGGGATCAACATTATACTGACCACACGGGATCAACATTATACTGACCACACGGGATCAACGTTATACCGACCATACGCGATCAACATAATACTGACCATACGGGATCAACATTATACTGACCACACGGGATCAACTATATACTGACCACACGGGATCAACACTATACTGACCACACGGGATTAACTATATACTGACCACACGGGATCAACACTATACTGACCACACGGGATTCACATTATACTGACCACACGGGATCAACATTATACTGACCACACGGGATCAACATTATACTGACCACACGGGATCAACATTATACTGACCACACGGGATAATACTGACCACACGGTATCAACATTATACTGACCTTTCACATATTTATTATTCATAATTGCGGTAGAAAGTATCCACACATGCATGACGTGTTCAAGTGTATTTCACTTAAATAACACCGGTATCGGTGTATTTCTTTGTCTTTGCCCGGTTGAATAAATATCCCGGCAAAGTGATATGTAAAGAAATGTGTATATGAACATTTACTTAAAATCGTTGATGCCGGAACTAAATTCATTAACTAAGATATATCTATTTATTTTATTGTAGAGATAGATGATTTTGCTTGCCTTCCCCGGGGTATAGATATTTATTCTTAGCCCATACGGAATATCTTGTTCACTACATATTTGTCAATATTTTATGAACATGTACATGGAGGTTATCCTCTCTCCAGATGTCTGGTGATTTACCATAACAACTCGAGATTAAGATCTATTTAGATCTTTAGTATAACATAACATGATTCGTCGGTTTAAAATAATCGTCAGCCCTGTGTCAGTGTGATAATTTTAAGAAATCTAAAATAATTTCAAATATTATTTTTATTTATAGGACTAAAACAGTCTCATAATGGTCCCTCACCTAATTCCTACAACCTGACTAAGTCTTAGTTATAACCGAGTACATAAATGGGAAGAGATAAAATTACTTGAACATATGTTTCCATTTTATCCACCTTCACTGTTGTGCTTCTATGTTGAAGGTGTTTGAGTTTGAACAATTTTTGTTACATAATTAATCCATGACTTCCCACAACAACAGCGGTGCTGATAAGACATGAATGTAATTACACTAACCTGCTAGTCACAGGGGGGGCATATTGCTACCACACAAATACAAAACACTGTGCTCTATATAGACGATCGTACATCTGTAACAGATTAACGTTCAATAACTATACGAGTAGGTGGTCTATAGCGACCACCATATTCAAAGTATGTAACTATAAAGATAGGAGGCATACGTGCGTGTTGTGTGCGTACGGCTTTCCCTAAACACCACGTTTGTTTATAAAAATAAATATTTTATTTCATATAAATTGTACCCTATTGTTTGTATTTGTTCGTTGTGTGCCATATTTGATGCTACCCGAAATTGGCCCGCATCATTTTGGGGTTACGTCCCTTGAAAGTACTCTCGATTGTAAAACTTGAAATTATGTTTGCATTAACGGATAAATTCGCTACATTTAGCTGTCAAGAGTCACAAGATCCATATGGGTTTTCGTGGGTGACTAACCAGTCTATAAACTGTCATATGGCCCGCAGTCCCCTACATTTTATGTAAAAATGTCTTTCCGAAAGTATTTTAAAAAATCTAGGCCCTACTTTTAGAAAAACAGAGTCAGTCTTTTGATGCCGACATTTTGAAAATGAGACAAATTTAAAGTCTTCACGATGAACCGTTTTCGAGAACTAGACAAGTTTCTATGAAGCATTCAAAATTGTCTTCATTCATCACGTGAACTACATCCAATACATTATAAAAACCCACAGTGCTGTGATCATCCCAATATAATCTCCAATATCTTCGTAATCCCTACATATATGCTCACCGAAAAACTAAATTCAGGGCTCAAATGAAACAATATATGTTATTTAAATTACGAATTATTTTGTTTCATATCATACACTTCTAATGATTTAGTGGTCATTTGAAATGTAATTGTATACAGTAATATCATTTCGAAGGATTTCGAAGGATTTCACACGAAGCGAAAGCATTAAAATTAGCTTAAAAAATTCTAACAAATTGTGAAGCAGATTAACACATTCTGACCTTCCGTAGTTCTGGGACGCGAACTAAAAGATGGTCGCTATATAGCACGTAATTCTATGGTGGAGAGTACTGGCCACATCGCTTATGTCTACATGCATCTCAATATTTAACAAATAGTCAACATAGACTTGTTTAATAGTAGTTGTCCGTTGTCAGTATGGGCATTCCACTTTTGTGTTGAATCAAATGGATATTTAATAAATGTATCTAAATGTGGGAACACATACATGGTGTGTAGTTAAACTGTATTAACACTTTATTTTCAGGGAAAATGTGCAATTTTGTGATCAGTACTTTCAATGGAAAAAATGTAATACAAATATCACATACTCAAACACAGGGGACACATCTTTTTGGCAAACCATACACGCGCTCTTTGAATCTATTTAGATTGTATGTTTTCCCTTGAGATCTGTAATATGGCCAACTTTTTTGTACACAAAAATCGACAGATAGTGAGAGTTCTAACTCGATATTGGGAGGGGATTTAATTGTTAGCATTATGATAAGAAACATTTTATCTTATTGCAAAGTTCGTTTTCTCCATCCATGCGTATGATATCATTGTTAATATGACACCTCGAGTTTAAATGCTGTCACAACAACACTTTTGACGAACTGAAAATTAAATTTTGTGTGTTTTATTACAGATCCCAAGCGCAGGAAAACAGATAAGGCAGAAAGTCACCCTTCAAATTCACCTGTTCGAGATTCCCCTCCCCCATCTTCCAGTACCCCGTCGGACAGACAGTCTCCGATTAATACCCCGTCACCTATCAACCTACACAAGGCATCTCCTCGACCAGCAAGTCCCTTGTCCGAGGGATCCAGTATAACCGATGGAAATGACAGGCGCTCTCCACTTCCCTTCAGTCTTGGACGCCGCGCTCCGGTAGAGACTTTACAGAGAGTCTTCCCTCATATGAAACGATCAACCCTCCAGCTGATCTTACAAGGGTGTAACGGTGACACAGTCCAAGCTATTGAGCAAGTTCTAAACAACCACAACGAGCACGCTAATAGCGCATTGGTACCATCCTCATCGAGTACCATGTCTGCTCAACCATACCTAAGCTCAGCACTTTCCACACCGGGCTTCAAGTCAGCATTTTCCCCTATTACCACTCTTGGTACCGTCCCAAGTCTGAATTCTGTGAGGTATACATACGGAGCTCTAGGTCGTGGCATGGCCTTAGCGATGCCATACGGGCCCGGGATGCTTCCAGGGCTAACCATGGGTTCCAATCCCTACGCCGCCTACAGTGGCCTAACTGCCCCAGGCAAAAGTTTCCATTACGCTATGTGTCCGTGTTGTAATGGGAATAAACCCTATTCCTCGGGCACTAGTGATAAACCTGCTAGCTGTCTAAGTGACTGAATGCAGAAACAGCTTGGCTTAATATTTTAAGAATGTGTGCATAGTAAATACCACTAGTATCTTCTCCAAAAGTTGCTACTTTTAAAGAAGATTATAAGAGACAAAATTTTGATTTTAAGAAGTTGAAATGAATTTTAACCAATCGTCCTATTTGTTTAAAGGTATTATCCAACAAAAATGACTTATTTATTTATTGTAAATGATCCCGTATGTGTTATGGTGGCTGTCGCCATGTACCTAACAGGTAATTGTTACATTTTTTGTTTGATTATTGGGTTTTGTTTAAGTTGGTTGCTAATTAACGCCTTGCAAAAAGTGATTTCACTTATAAGAGGGCGGTGTCTTCTAGTCACACGGTGCATATTAAAATGCCGTAGTGCTGCCACATTTAAATGACGAGGACAGAACCTCAACCAATTTGCCCGACACCGAAGCGAGTCACAGTAAACCAGGACAACCAGTATTTTTGGGTACGCTGATGGTCAAAGAAGACGCTTACAACCCCTGTTCCTGTGTCTTCTATGAGGATTGTCAGGATCCACCTTCCGATCTACTAACTGTGAAGTGACAAGATATCAGGATATGTCGCGAATGCATGTCACACCAGCGCTCTTGATGAAGTTCACCAATTCCGGTGTCCCAAATTTTTATAAAAGAACTGCTGCCCTTGTGTAATTATTCTGAACATCTTCTTGTGGAGTAATTTATATTGTATTTTCGGTAAAAAGATTTATCCAGAACGATAACAAAAATACAATTGTTCAGTATCTGTCAAGCCCGTGACTGCCGACATTCGGCCGGACGTGAAGGATGTCGCATGCGCACTTGGTACTGCCACTGGGTCTACTGTCCGTACAAAGTAAGCAAAAGTATCCTAAAATACATCTAACGACGATATCCATTGGCTCTGGTGTACATTTTATTGTAAATACTAATGTTCTTTTAAAAACGTAACAAACAGAATAAACCCTCTTCAAAACATTTCAACGGATTAAGTTTATTGTCTCAATAGTTATGTGCCATATTTGTTTGCAAGGTTTCTGTGTGGATTAATCTTGACAAACGCAGATTTTATTAATGAGTGTACAGGATGATAAATGTTCAAACTGTTTCATAAATCGATAATTGTTTTTTTAAATTTATTTAATTTTATAAGAATTGTATTAAACTGAAAGCACAAACGTAGGATGTTTATTTGTACATAGAGAGGTGACCATACACTTTGAAGTTTGCACTGTATACTTACACTCTTAAATCTGTCAAACCCAAATTTAAATAAAAGGTTACGGAAATGGCAACTTCTGTGAAAAGTATTCACAGAAGATCTACATGTTTTATTAATTGATAACTAATTCTTCTCAATATGTGTCACTTTTCTTCTATGTTGTTATTATTTTTTACTTTTTTGTTAAAAAATATTTTGTTTGCCATAAATGCTCCTTTATTTAAGGGTATATTTATATTTGTCTCGAGTTTAATAAAAGAACCATACATAATATATATATTTCGTTGCTCATGGCAATCGAATATCATGTGAACATGCATTTTACATTTGTATATAGTAAGAACCGTTGTTGTTGTAACACGGTATTTTATCCTTGTATTATAATAATGTCTGTCTGTCATCAATGCATACGAGCACAATAATATAATTAGTGATTTCTCTGTCTTTTGGAAAGGGATAACTTAGAGTATATTCATTATTTTGGGATGACACTTTTTTGGTTTGAACAAATTCTAGTTAAAAAAATTTCGCAAGTTGACCTACGTCCGGGATGCTTCTGAGTGGCCTTGGTGGCCGAAATGCAGAGCTGGCGATTGTATGGGTCGTTAGTTCAAGTAGCTGATGGGATGAATCCAGAAGAATTGTCTGAACTCGATTTTTTTAAATCTGAGTTATCCCAAAATTGAGAAAATACCAATACAATAAGTTCGCACGTTTTGGTTTATCTTGATTTCTAGACAATGATGTTACTCAAACAGTGTCTTTAGTTTGTATATTTCATCAACTAGTCAAGCAAGTGCGTGGTGTTTTAAATTAATTCATAATTATTCGAAATAAACTGACATTTTAAACAGACTACATTTGTTGTATATAGTTGTCCAAATGGTATTACAATAAGCTTGTCGAAAGACAAACTCACAAGATGATAAAATTTTGTCAATATATATGTATTGTTCTATTTGAATTTTTACTTGTGCGCAAGTGGTTGTTTTTTTAACAGTATGTACAAACTTGGTCTCAATGTGGTCTTTAACTTGATGAGAAACTGCTGTCAAAATTGTCTACTTTCAAATAAAAGGTTCCAACTTAGGTGAAACAACTATCCCCATAAACGATACTATAATTGTATAACACAGAAAGTCCGTGCCGTTTCTAATGACTTATTTATTTACACATAGTCTGTCTAAATGTAGCTGGATCCATAATGTGTTTGTAAAGCTATTGAGAATGGATATCTCAGTATTTTGTTATAAACAATTTTATACAAGTGTCATGATTTCCCCACGCAATATGTGGATTTTAATCACCCTGGGTAATCTTGTTGTGAATAAACCGTCTCGATTTCACATTGACTCTGATTCTGTTTCTATTATGTTGAGTGTCAGTGTGTGTCTTTGCGTGTGAGCGGGTGTGCATGTTTGAGTAATTTATGTTGTTTTGTTTTTTTATGAATCAGAGAAGCGGGAATAATATCGTTCTAGGGGTTGTCAACACGACAAGATATCCGCAGATATGTAAACTTTTGTACCATGTAGATAACGCAACAGCCTGAAACCATTGTTACGAACGAATCAGCCATTGCTTCTTGTAGCCTATTTTGATTAAGGTTGTAAAAGCCCTTTGGGTAGCTGTCAAGTTTGGGTACTTGTTATCGGAAAGAATGAACTTGGCGCGAAGTCATTGACATCACGAAACGACCAAGATGTTTGCGCTTTAAATCCTTTAATAGTGGCATACAACACTTGCTTTACGGCTTTGATTGGTTGATTGATTGATTGGTTGATTGATTGATTGATTGGTTGATTGATTG
>JAVFBX010245923.1:0-10224 GCA_034783855.1 Mopalia kennerleyi | reverse complement strand
CGTCTGCATAATAGACTCAACACAACAGGTGTTCTGAAAATCGACCAAGGGGTCCAGCAAGACCTTAATAGTATTAATACATTCACCAGAGAATATCTGAGGCAATAATTTTTGAAAGGCAGTAAACAAAACAAGGCAATAATAGAATACGTATAGGCTGGTTTGAAAGTTTGTAATATAACAAGACCCCATCACTAATATTTAAACCGTTCACTGGCCTTGATCAGTTAAATAGAATCAATATTGGATGGAAAACAACTGACCAAATCTACAGCTTGATTTAATAATAAATCATCAAACTATTTTCCCAGAATTGGAAACTTTCAGTCCTTCCTCCTCACACATGAGAAGGGAAATAATTCTTAAGTTGCAACACAATCTAGAAGACTAAGATGAATTACCTCCCCTTAACTATTTCTTTATCCTGTCCATTTGTTTTGGGAAAGGTCAAAGAAAGATAACTGCTAATTTATTGTTTTAAATTGTATTGTATATCCTTGTTTATTATTATTTTAAGTTATTTGTCCGAGCATTCACTCAAGATGGTAGCAGTAAAAGTATCCTGGTTGATGAGAAGATGACTGTGGGGATGGTGTGTAATGTACTGGCCGAGAAAAACCACATCCGACTGAGCGACAGAATGACTGTAGTAGAACAGCTCCCTGAACTCTATATGGGTAAGCTAGTATATTCCTTATTAATGAGATTTCCACTTAATAGAAAGTGTCAAGGTTTATTGAATAACTCACCTTTGATATTGTATAAATTTCAAATTCTTACCAACATATTGATTCTAAAATTTGAAGAAATTTTATAGCAGATAATTACTTCTTTGTCTTATCATTAGATATAAGTGTCTAAGTGACTTAAATCTCATTTTTTGTTCAAATCAAATTCATAACTGTAAAAAACAAACAAATTAGTTCTTTACTACCTGGATATTGGGAATAAAGGACTATGATAATACGGCTGTTTTGTACTTTGGCTTCTGTAGCTATGCACCAGCTTGTAGTTCACATTAACCTGCCTTACTGAAAAAGCCTGAACTAAGGATTAAGACAACCATACTCTTTAGCACCCTTTTCATTGATACATTTATCTCAGTCAATGGCCCAATCAGAATTATTGTTCTGAAGGTGAGTTTTGTCATTGACCAATCATATTGTTTGTTTCAGAGAGGATTCTTGAGGACCATGATTCATTGGTGGAGAATATGGTCATGTGGACAAGGGACTCTAAAAATAAGATACTTTATGAGGAACGGGCTGAAAAATATGATCTCTTTAGAAACCCAGAAGTAGGTGTAATTATTGTACACAAGTAGTGTAATTACAAACACAGATAAGTTCCTGTTAAAAATGGCAGGTGGTTGGAGGGAGCTTTCTGTTGCCCTAGTGCTCTCAGAGCTAAAGATGAGCAGGAACCAGATCTGTTTGGGATATCTTTTGCGCCCTGTATTTGTCTCATTTTGTGTTGGTTTTTTGCCATCGACATGGAGGGTGGTTTCCTTCACCCATTGGGCTGGCATGTAAGTGAAATAACCTTAAGTACAGTGCGGCATTAAACCCTAATCTAACAAACAACCAACCAAACAAATCAATGGAAATAATTCCTCTAAGATTCATTACCTTTAATTTAAGGTTATTATTAATAATGTGAACTGTAATATTGAATTCTGTTTTTAATGTGCACTGTGTGTTTTCAGAAGTACTTACTACTCGGTTCATCGTCCGAGAGGGGGACATCCCTCGATCCTTCTAAAAGGCATAGATTATTACAGGTAACTTATAGATGTTTTCTTTCAATTTTTCTCCTTTTTAACTGTACAGGGTCATACATTTCACATTTGTGTTAAGGCACATTTTCACAAGAAGCAATGCAACAAAATTTGGGTTGTTTCCAAAATAGACAGTTTTATCTGCAGCCAACTGTCTATGCCTCTGATGTGAACTGTACACGAATTACGTAGGGTTCTATTTTTTTTACCAAGAAGTCTTTATTATTGTAGTTTTTTAATCTTTTTCGTGTTTAATTTTTTATCTTAGCATAAATGTGTAAATTATGTTACTTTGAGTATAGTTGATTTATTCTCTAACCATTTTGTTAGCCTTCTCTTATTTAAAAAGAAATTTAATGAATTTGAACCTTGGGAATAGAGCTTTGGACCAAGTAACCATTTCATTGCGAATATGTTTAAATACTGTACTTACTTGGCAGGAGTTTTTTGGAGGTGTTGGAGTCCCTATACCAGAAGTAGAAGGTGTTCTCTATCTAAAGACAGATGGTAAAAAGGCTTGGAAAAAATACTTCTTTGTGCTACGAGGTTCTGGCCTATATTATAATCCAAAAGGAAAAATCAGCAAGGTGGGTTTTATGATATAGAGATAGAAATAGTAGAAAGCTTTACATTTTAAAGAAGAACAGATGAAAATAATGCTTGTCCCTGTGTGGTGCAGAACCATTGAATTTGTCAAATGGTCTGCCTGGTAATGATTCAAACCATTGGGATTAAAATCACCCCATACTAACATGGTGAACCCTGTGCCATTTACAAACACAACTTTATTTACAGCCTTTTTTGTATCTGTTGTGAAAACTGTCCATATGAAGGGCAATATTAATTGTATTTACACAAAACAGCTTTATTTACAGCCTTTGTACAACCAAAACCTTTCATATAGAGGGCAATTATAATTGTATTTACACAAAATACTTTATTTACAGCCTTTGTACAACCAAAACCTTTCATATAGAGGGCAATAATAATTGTTTGTATCTAAAACTCGGGGTAGATGCTGATTCGTTGTGGTTCTGTTGTACAGCAGAAACCTGATTTGTTTGTTTTGCCTTAGGCTGTTTATTCCACATATACTCTGATTGCTGGGGTGATTTTTACAAGGTTTCCTCCAGGGCAAGGCAGAGTAAGAAGTGAGTTGGCATGTAAGTGAAATGCCCTTGAGTTTGACATTAAACCTGAATCAAACAAAGGGATGAGGTGATTATACATTGAGCTGATGTAAGTGAAACAATAATCCAGCCAACCTGTGTGTATGTAATTGTTTATAGTTAATGCACTACTTCACATGAAAACCTTTGTTTTGTTTTTCCAGTCTTCCAAAGATTTAAGCTGCCTTATCCAATTTGATTTGGTGGAAGTGTACAAAGGCCTGGGGTGGAAGAAAAAGTACAGTGCTCCGACAGACTACTGCTTTGCTTTAAAGGTAAACTCTGTCAATAAATACTCCTTTAAAAAAAGAACAAAGTGTATTTAATATACTCTCCTAGATTTGACTCTTCCAAATTCACTTAGTCTGAATTGAATTCTTAACTTGAATAAACCCACATTTTTCTGCCGAAAAAAAAAAGGTCCAAACCATTCAATAGGCATTAGACACCTGGCAGACAAGCATTGGAAACTTTCTGGATATGGGATTGAATAAATCCAACAATGAACTGAATGCACTTTATGAAATCACTACGAAGCAATTCTGATGGGCTGTGTTAATATATCCTCGTAACTATCTGTATGATCAAGTCTGACTCAAAAGCAAATTTGATAGAGCATTGTACAGTTATTATAACCAAATACTTGGAACCAAAATATACCGGCTAAACAACAGAATCCTTTATATATTTAAAGAGGTAACAAGGTGTGAAATAGTCCAAATCATTGCGTTAATGCAATTACTATATGTTTTCCTCAGTTTTGTCAATTTATTGCTATTTTTCTTTCAGCACCCCCAGGTACAAAAGAAAACATCTAAATATATCAGTTACCTATGTGCAGAGAACAAGTCCTCAATGGAAGCCTGGATGATGGGCATTAGAATTGCTAAGGTAACTTTGGATAAATTTGTTATCAACACTTTTCAGAAATAGAACTAATTAAACTGAAATTTGTGAAACATTGATATTGACACATAGATGTGTAGGTCACCTACCCAAAGTTTGAGATAAAACAACTCAAAGAAGGCTACTGTTGAAAATAATGAAAGGAACTCAAAAGTATTTGTCACAGATGATTCTGTTTTATTTCATGAAATGTAAATTTATTAGATAGCACTACAATTTTGAAATAATTTTTGTTTGTTTCAGTGTGGGCGACAACTGTTGGAGAATTATGAACGAGTCCGAACAGATATAATTTCATGGGACAGACGAGAACCATGGACAAATCAAATGATGGAAGGAGAAATTGAACCCGAGGCTCCACAATCATTTAATCGAGATGACTTAAATGACAGTCGCTTGTCCGTCCCTGAACCTGATAGACATTCAATTATCACTGTGACTAACTGTAGCACAGCCAGCAACTCCCCTCGACCAATCAGTTCAAGTACAGAGTTTGATGATGGTATATTCATGTCAGATGGTGCAAATACAATACAACGATCTCCTCATTACCATCAGAATGGTTCCGAGTCCCCTCAGAAGACTCCAGTGAAGAGGGTATCATTCAGCACCACCCACTGTGTTATTAATGCTGATTCTTGTGAGGAGCTGGTGCATATGCATCACAGAGATTCCATCACGAGCGCTTCAACTGATACAAGTGATGAGTCAACGTCAAGTGGTGAAGGCAGGTCGCCACATCCGCGAGGAAAAATGAGGGCAAAGATTCCGGTCACCACAGAGACGACGCGGCAAATATCAGGCATGGTACAGTTAGCAATGGAGAATACCAGCGTCTCTTCTATTGAGGGTACTATTATGGAAAGGAAATCCTCTGTATCCAGCTGTGGTTCCGGATCAAACATTGAGCGCTCAACGATTCAGAGGCGGAAATCTGCTCCTCAGTTGCACTCACCAACAACTCGAGAGATCAAGACAGATATTAATCTGACTTCTCCCACTCACCAGATATATGCCCCATTAGCTCAGCCAGCGACACCGCCTAGTCCCCACATTGTTTCAAGTCCTCAGAAGATCTATGACCAAAGACCAATTAGTACACCAATGTCACCCAGCACACAGACACACCAGAAAAGACCTTCCTTGTCCAGTCTGCAAGGGGACTCCCGGGGGAGCCCTCCAAGGTCACCTGTACTGGTAACACCACCTGTACCACCTGCAACACTACCAGGGGTGCCAGTTAAAAAAATGCAATCTAATCCCAATGTGATGTCCTGCCCACCTATAAAAAATCAGACCAGGGCACCAACTCCACCAAAGGCTTCTTCAAGTCCACAGGCCCCCCCTACACCTCCTAAAGGTCATGTTAGGAGAACTTCAGGTGGCCCTGTGGTAGTGCCTCCTCCAACAGTTCCTGAAATCAGTGCAGCACCATCACATGAACAAATTAGGATGAACGGGTTAGGTAAGCCTGATGCCAGGGCCTCCTGTGGGATACCCCCTCCCCCACCACCGGGACAAAGAGTCCTTAGTGCTAATCATGGCAACCCATTGCCTCCAAGTGTAACAGCCGTGTACAATCAACCTTCAGCTTTAAATCACACACAGAGTGCCATTTATAGTGGAATTCCCCCTTCACCTTGTCAGATGGTGGGTAACATTCCTCCAGCTACATCGCAAATCACCAGTGGCATACCACCCTCACCTAGTCAAATGTCTGGTGGCATGCCGTCACCACCACATCGGGTACATGGCACGCTGCACACTCAATCACCATCGCATTCTCCACAACGTATGTATTTGGGCACACCACCACCACCTCCACCTTCAGCTAATCAGAAGTGTCCCCCTCCTGTACCACCTATGAACAAAAATATCAGTATACCTCCAGTACCAAGCTTATCAGGTCCTTCTCCGGCAGCACTCATCAGTAAACCTGTTCAGAGTTCTGGGGCTTCTACTGCTCCCCCTCCCCCAGTAGCTGCTAAACCAGGAGCTGGTCCTCCTGTTGCCCCTAAAAAATCTTCCAGCCGATCTGTTCAGTATGCAGTTCCTAAACCTGCTTCAGTGCCACCCTCACCACCAGTTATTGTGAACAGCGCTAAGTCTCCCCAAGAGGATGTCACCACCCCAGTTAGCCCATCAGGCTCAGGTCTCCCTTTCTTAGCTGAACTTGCTCAAAAATCCAAACATCCAAAAGTTGTACCAACTCCTTCTCCTGAGTCTAAAGGCAGAATGTGTAATAACCAATCTCAGCATTTGGAAAAGTCTTCACCTATTAAGGATGGGTCTCATTATGCTCAACTACGAGCAGGCATTGCTAAACATTTTGATGGACCGAGAGCCTCGGTGGAAGCAAATGTAAATGGATCAGCCAAGCAGACAAATGCTCCTGTTCCAACTTCTCCCCCACTTGTGCCAAATAAGCCACCCTTACGGACAGATTCCAAAGTGTCTAATCCACCTCCACCTCCAAGAAGAAGTGAAACAACTCGTCTGTCCACGCGGGGACCTAAAGGTAAGAGTCTGTCCCAGCAGGAGGACAGTCCAACAAGAGATGTCTCCCCACAGGAAGTGCTTTCAAAGAGTTTGGATTCTGAACCTGTTGATCCTGGGGCTCAGAGGTTACAGAATAAGATGCCAAATGGCCTTGGAAAGCCAGCACAGTTTGATGGCATTTTACCCATAGAAGATCTCCCACCCCCTCCCCCAGAACTGCTTGAAGGTCTACCCCCTAGTCCTGGCTGTCAGCCAGCCCCAGGTAAAAAACCCAAACCGCCTCCCCCACCCCCAAAGCGAAATAAAGACACTCAGCTGACATGTTCTTAGTGCAACAAACAATGTACGAACTGTGTTTATTATTATATATAGCATATTACTGTTGGTGTTTTTAAAATGTGGTTTGTGAAAAGAAAGGACTTTTCAATCAGATTGTTAAGACTTGATACCTTATCACAGAGGTAAAACAGTGAAGAGATGTTTCTTCTCTTTCATGTGTGTGCCATGTATTTATTTGTACCCTGACAAGCGGGTATTTAGTGTGTCATAATAGTCAATCTGTCTTATTTATACCCACTCTATGTAGTTGAGTGAAACGTTCAATGACTATGCTGAAAGTGTATTCCTAATGTACTGCTCTACTGTTGGGAAGGAAGCAGGGTGTGTATGTTTGTTTCTCTGTGTTTGACAGATTCTAAACAAGTCTGTGTTGACAACTGGCGATATAAACCAAATATGCTGATTGTCTGTCCTAGAATTGTGCTGTGTTGCTGAACAGAACTTTCTTAACAAATACTTAACTTGCATATTGCACATATATATATATTTGTTTCTTTTAGTCAATGTTACATGTATATGTAGTCTTAAGTGAACTGTGTCTGCCACATGTCTAATGGTGATAGAAATGCTTAATGTATATACAAACATCTATCATTGAAACTTCTTATTTTAGGACAGAAGCTACTTTTCTACTTTTTTATCCAAATGCCTTAACAACTTTCTTCTATAGTTTGATCACTAAAAGCATTTTCTTTCCCTGGTCATAATAACGTTTTTCATCATCCAATAATTGAATGAAATCAAATTCTCTCATTATATTGCTTTCATAGAATTGAAAACATTGTGGCCATTTTCTACGAATTAAGTGCTGATCTTTTCATTATAAAATGGTAGCGTCCTACCAGATTTAACTGCCTTTAATTCACCTAGGGCTGAACATCTGGAAGAAAAAGCATATTTTTACCACAACTTAATGGTGTTGAAATTGCGCAAAACAGACCTTAAAGTTACAGTGTGGCAAAATTGTTTTGTTATGGTCCTCTCGCATATGCCCTCTGGCTAAGGGGGGTGTGTTTGGATAGTAGCAATGCTGTCTTTACTTAGCACTGGAGGATTACTAACTTTCCAATATTATCAAAACACTTCACATTTTATGGTTGTGCCAGTGTCAATTATTGTTAGAATACAATCCATCATACAAGCAAAATTCCTTAAGCATGGTGTGAAAAACCAATCAACCAATCCTCTTACAGATGGCCAAAATATATTCCTTTGTTCGTATTACATGTTTAATAATTAGGAGGAAACCAAATTTGTGGTTCTGAAGACCCATTAAGTGATCATGTTATAAGATCCTTTCTACAAGTAAATGATCCTGGTATTATTCTGAAAGGATAGCATATATAATTCACCTTATCAGTAAGCTTGAATAACAGCATTGCCTTGGTGTGACATTTAATAATAAAGAAACAAATTGCTCATTGATAATATTAATGTAGTTTTATCAATCATCCATGTTTCATCCATCACCTCATATGATACCATCAGTCATTGCTCTAATACCATTGGTGCTATTAAATAACATCCTGCTTATTAAGCTATGTAACTGTTTTGTTTCGTGTCATGTAACACCAAGTTTAGACAATCTTCAGTAGAAGTTAATCACCTCTGCAGTGCATTATTTACATACCAATGCTATGAATTGAGTTATAGTCATAGGCCATGAGTTAATTTTACCATGTTCAGATGAGACATTTATTAATGTGACAAAGGCATTATAAGAATACTATTGTATTTCATTACCCATAAAAATTATTATATGATTGTACCTTTCCAGGCCAATTTATTATACTTTCATTTTGGATTTTTTTTTTAGTGGAATACTCATTTACATAATTTCTATTGAGCTCACAGTTTGTAAATCTTTACATCAGATATTTTCTTTGTAATTTTTGGGCATAATTTGCACAAATTTAAATACTACTGTATAATATATTAATATTTTTATGCTGTTTCTTTTTTAACAACATACATGTAATTGGGCCAAAACATTGATAGCAGCATTAGGTTTTTAATTAAAGAGTTTGAATTGATGTGTGTAGCCAATCTTGTCCACTAAACTTAATATAGATTATGTAACTCTAGTCATTGTATGCTGGTTCTTGTGCTCTACCATGCCTTGTAGATTTGTAAATAAATTGTCAATTCCTTAAGCATTTTACTTCAAAATAAATAATAAGAACTATTAATATTTTCTTGTAGAACTGGGTGTATAATTTGTGTCTAGCTACTTGCCAATGTTTAGTTTATTTGAAAGAGTAGATAATTATTTTTTTTAAAAGTTTTGCTGAATCACAATAAATGTGATTGCAAATCAATGCCATACTTGTATTGTTCAGTTCAGGTGTGACACTATTATTGATGTTAAGTGAAATACACTTATCTGAAATCTAGTGTTTTCCATTTAAAAGGTGGTCTTAGTCTGACCATTAACCAGCTGAGGTAGAATGCCTTAAGTATTGGCATAATATAAATGTAACAATGCCTGTGTATAAGCTGTGGTACATGTGTGGCAGCCTTTAGGTTCTGTTCCTTTGTATGGTTCAGGTTGGGAGGCAGCCTTCTGGTGCTCTTGGAGCTAAGGGGCTACAAGAAACCGGTCTCTTGTATCTGTGTTTTCGCGTCTTACTATTACTTCGTCCTTGTTGCCAGTAAAGTTGAGCGTGGTTTCCGTCACCAATAAGTCTTGCCCGGCACGTTGTCCTATAAGTCCGAGTTTCGGAATAACGCCTCACAAGGAAACTTCGCTGTTTGACGAGTTCAGCATACGGTCCTCCTCCTAATCTCATTCTAGGACTGAGTCGTGTATACCCTGAAGAACAGACTTATGCATAGTTCAGGCCTTACATGTTGATTTCTAGCTAACTTTGATATGCAGACCGACTAATTTAGCCAAATATTTACATGGTAGCAGTATTATATCAGTCTGGTGCTTGTAAAAAGTATTGACACTTAGTTTTGTCATCAGATTTTGAATAGGAAAAGGTATGGAAATACATGTATTTGTTCTAGTGTTTTGCTTTAAAGAGAATTGTAGTGCTTCAGTCCTGACCAATCACAGCTCACCTTTTCACAGAATAGCCTCCTGTGCTGGACGAAACTCTTCTCCCAAAACAGTAAATAAGTCTATGCTACATGTATGTCCCTTCGTTCAGTGAATACAAGGATTCTACCAGCATCTCTAGTTCCAACTCTCTGGTTCTACTTCTGTTATACATTAAAATCTAGGTTAGACCTCAACTCAATCAGACATAGTTGTTGTCAATCTGTTATAAATTGGGGCTGATGTAGGTCTGGGGCTTCTTTCACAAAACGTCGTACGACAAATAAATATTGTACGATATAATTACGTCATGTTAAACTATGGCGTAAAAACATCGTACGATATTTAATTGTCGTACGACATTTTGTGAAAGTAGCCCCAGGCCTTGACTCCATTATTGCTGTAGACTTGGAGGAACAGCGAATGCATGATGTCTGACTTTCATTTTACTTGTCAGGCCCTTGTTTTGAAGCATATTCCTGAAGTGGCTC
>JAVFBX010245922.1:0-19660 GCA_034783855.1 Mopalia kennerleyi | reverse complement strand
GGTGTAGTTGGTCTGGTTTCCAAACAGAAACAATGAACCTTTATCGTTGCTCGTCCTGTGGGGTTCCCGAATCTGCTCTGGGAGCCTGGAAGTGAAGTGTTGATTCCGTATTTCAAATATGCATGATGGTTAACATAAATTCTGTGGGCGTTAATACCAAGCGGAAAATCTTCCAGCGTGGCGAGCACTGTAGTCAGTGTATTTGTCAAGTTGTAGGGATCCAGGTACACATAACTGTCCCTGAGATAAAATAATTCTCATAATCACAACTTTTTGTCAAAATCTGTCAAAAGTTTGTTCTCTTGTAGTTTTCAATTAGTTTTTTTTATATATATATAACTCTTCGGAGGTTTACTGTAACCCAAGACGTAAATAAATGGACATTAATAGCGCTGGGATCCGGGTGATAACCGACCGCTAACAGCCCCAACAATATCTCACATCTGCTGTGTAAATAATTCCCAGTTATCAGAACGATAAAAAGTAAAATTTGAGCTGAGATGAAGCAACAATATTGACATCGCGAGACGTCTGCTCCTGATAAAGATTTTTATTGGTCCGTTGGGTGGGTCTAAAGGGGTCGCTGCGGGTCAATGTTCTGGGCAGCTTCAACAGTCAGAATAAGCTATTTTCGGTAACTCATGACTTACAATCTTATGCTCAATTCAAACCAAGATCGCGACTTTGACCAACGAAAACCTAGACGTTCTTATTTTAAATGCGCAACAAGCATGCAAATTGAAATTGCTTTTACATTTTGTTATGGTATTGTAACTGGAAATGTAGACGTTATCAAATGGGGTAGAGAATTACAAAGAAATTACAAACATGGAAACGTTGCTCAAAACGTCTGTAGGATATCACGTTATCAACTTTGACAACATGCATCAAACAGTACAACTTTTTCGTTACAAAATTAACAGGATAAAGTATAACCATGTCCAATAACGTTGGTCAGCTGTGTTATATATATTGATTACATTTGAAAGTTTTCCTTATATTGATTATAAATGTCGTACCCACTGTAGAAAAAAAACCTTAAAAATATAAGGCTGTTATAAGTTTCGAAAACTCAAATCCGTAAGAAATCGAACCCTTGTACTTCGCAGCTAAACAATAATTCGGCAGCAGTTAATGTGTGAAAAGTAGCGGACACTGAATGGCACTGATCCAGGGGGTTCACGGGATCCCATGGTGATCCGGCACCAGAGGGTTTTTAGCACCATTTCTCTTCGGAAAGCAACGTGTTCTGAACTATAGACTCTAGATTCCTATCAAGGCCAGTTCACATTATGGTTAGCTGACGGGTTCGTGTCTGTCGACAATCAGGTATATGAGTGGGTTACACGATGTGGATCCGGCAATCGTAACATACTAACATACAATCTAAGTTTACACATTTACTTTGCTGGAGGCTGCACCCGATCAGCTTACTAATGCTGCGCCAGAGCCTAGTGTTGCACCATAACTAGCCACAGCCTAGTGTTGCACCATTACTAGCCACATCTTAGTGTTGTACCATAACTAGCCACAGCTTATTGTTGTACCATAACTAGCCACAGCTTAGTGTTGTACCATAACTAGCCACAGCTTATTGTTGTACCATAACAAGCCACAGCTTATTGTTGTTACATAACAAGCCACAGCTTATTGTTGTAGCATAACAAGCCACAGCTTATTGTTGTACCATAACTAGCCACGGCTTATTGTTGTAGCATAACAAGCCACAGCTTATTGTTGTACCATAACAAGCCACAGCTTATTGTTGTACCATAACAAGCCACAGCTTATTGTTGTTACATAACAAGCCACAGCTTATTGTTGTACCATAACAAGCCACAGCTTATTGTTGTACCATAACAAGCCACAGCGTATTGTTGTACCATAACAAGCCACAGCTTATTGTTGTACCATAACAAGCCACAGCTTATTGTTGTTACATAACCAGCCACAGCTTATTGTTGTACCATAACCAGCCACAGCCTAGTGTACCATAACTATTCGCAGCCTAGTGTTGTACCATAACCAGTCGTAGCTTAGTGTTGTACCATAACTAGCCACAGCTTAGTGTTGTATTATAATTAACTAGCCGCAGTCTAATGTTGTACCACAACTAACCGCAGCTTAGTGTTGTACTTTAACTAGCCGTAGCTTAGTGTTGTACCATTACTAGCTACAACCTAGTGTTGTACCATCACTAGCCGAGAACATTGGTGTCTCCAGGAGCACACGTTTAAACCAACGGTTAGATAAACAACAGTCATAAACGAAATATTGACTGCAATGGCTACATGCCATCTTAGTCTAAGTGAAGGTGTTCTCATAAAGATGGATGAGTGTCTGTTAACCTGGAATGCATTGTGTGGGCAAACAGAATCAATTCGGGTTAGGGTTAACCCTATGTATAATAGTATGTTAACCTTGAATGCATTGTGTAGACAAACAGAATCAATTCGGGTTAGGGTTAACTATGTATAATAGTATGTTAACCTTGAATGCATTGTGAAGACAAACAGAATCAATTCGGGTTAGGGTTAACCCTATGTATAGTAGTATGTTAACCTTGAATGCATTGTGTAAACAAACAATCAATTCGGGTTAGGGTTAACCCCATGTGTAAGAGTATGTTACCCTGGAATGCATTGGGTGGACATAATCAATTTGCTTATGTTTCGGCAAGTAAATGTGAAAACCAAGTAAAATGCGCGTTATCTCGGTGCTCAGTAAGAGGAATGTTGGTCCCGTAAACATAGACCCTGGGGCTGGGTAGGGGGCATTGGACCCTTGTCAAGATAGCGGTGCTCAGTAAATGGAATGTTGGTTCCGCAACCAAAGACCCTGGAGCTCAGTAGGAGAGTAGTTAAAGATAGCGGTGCTCAGTAAGAGGAATGTTGGTCACGTAACCAATGACCCTGGGGCTCAGTGCGGGGCATTGGACCCGTAAATAAAGATAGCGGTGCTCAGTAAGAGGAATGTTGGTGCTGTTATCAAAGACCCTGGGGCTCAGTAGGGGGCGTTGGACCGGTAAGTAAAGATAGCGGTGCTCAGTAAGAGAAATGTTGGTCCCGTAACCAAAGGCCATGGGGCTCAGTAGGGGGAGTGTTGGTCCAGTAACCAAAGACACTTGGGCTCAGTAGGTGAAATGTTGGTCCAGAGACCAAAGACTCTGGGATCAGTAGGGTGTGTGTTGATCTCGTAACAAACTCTGGGGCTCAGTTGGTCCGTAACCAAAGGCCACGAGTTTGCTCGCCGTGTTCTCAATATTACTTATTATTGAAGAGATAAACTAAAAACACAAACGAAAAGAAGACAAGTTTCATACATCAATAGACTATTTATTGTTCAGGAGAAAAAAAAAGATCACAAAAACAACTGTGACAAGTATTTCTTGAACAAATAAAATTGCAAAATAATATCGCATAGACACAGAAAAAATTGCAATAAACTGCTGATAGTAACAAACAAAAAAAAACATAAAAAGTGTAATATCAAAATTGCGTTTAATATGGGTTAGGCCCATATATTACCTTTCCATTTTTTGGAGACAAGTCTGGGGACATTAAATTATAACACTAGCAGGACAATTTCAGTTTGACCTCCAACAATAAAGGCCTACACGTACAAAAACAACAAATCCACATGTCAGGATTGGCTATTTCATGAAACTTTAATTAAATATGGCATATTTGAGATTTGGAACCCTGAAAAGGCTTCAGCTATTGGCCACTCCTCTATCACATTTCATTTTGGAAGACTTACATGTGTTTAGATAAAAATGTTTTCCAATGACAAAATAGAACAGTGACACAGTTAAATGCGAACTTTGCAGTCAAATGTTGTTTTTGATGTTATCCGAATAAGTAAGCAATATTTTCTTATTACAGCACCGATCTTTGAAATAAACATAGTAATCTAATAGAAATAATAATGAATACGAAATAATAAAATTATGGCAAGACCTTCATAGCTTTGCGATTCGTCCAAAGGACTGTAAAGCTTCTTTGATTAAATGGATGAAATTAAAATGTTTGACGAGTATGACCAAGAAAAAATGCTATATAAGGGATGTATTGTGCAGGACTACATCAACAGGCAGGCACCCATTTACTAGATCAATGTCATAATTTGCTACTGTCGGGACACAATGCGCTTTACGATAGCAATTTTTATTAAAATAAGATCCTGCGTCATAGTCAAAAACGCTTTGGTTGTATGTTACCCCAACGCCATCAGTAGCTTATTAATAATTGTTCCAGCTCTGTCCACATGACGGAACGCTCGCAAGTTTCAACAAATCCATAGACTTGTTCAGAACGAGACTAGTATAGTCTATACAAAATTATAACACACGTTGGTACCTAAGGACAATGTTTCAATAAATACAATAGGTTCACTTATTTATTTGTTTATTTCTGAAAGACGACAAATGCACAGGGACTAAGGTGGATATTTTCATGAGTTTAGTCATTGTTTTATATGTACATATGAAATAGAATGAAGAGAGAACGTGCAAGAAAGTCTACGAATGCAAACAATGTATGTGCCTGGTCTTCACATTCAATGGTTATCAAGATATACGAAACGTTATGTGATATGCATTATATATTGGCTGCAAGTTGCTCAAGGAAATTAACGTTACTAACGGTTGGCCCTCAAATGGGTCCATATCATTCAAAGACAATAACATATATATATATATACATACTCATTAGAGATATGTGGAGACATTAACAAAGACGATAATCAGTTGTGAAATTTCTCCGTAAAGAGAGACAGACAAATCTGTCCAACACATCACTAACCATAAAAGTGGAATACGCAAACGTAGTCCGTAAACATATTTATCCAACAAGAAACGGTCTAATAAGTTCATAGACGAGACACCTATATTGTATTTGGAATTACGGTCTAATGTAACTTCAGAATGCTTTATATGCTCCTATCTTTTCTGTAAAACTTGTCAAATTTACTTCTGCATACATAGCATTATAATTTCTAGGCTACTTGGCATACAAGTATTTATATACAAAATGTACAGTTACCTTTTCAAAGAAAGGTATGGAATAATATATAAAGAAAACAAACACGGGACTACATTTCATATGTTGTGGCTCACCAAATTTGAGATCATAATGTTCCATCTTATTTGTACCCATGTCGCATATGCAGCACATGTACTTAAAGCTTTCATTGTCTAACGATATTGATTATATAGTAAAATAATGATATATGAATTTCACCAAAGTTCGGTTTCGACTAGGTTTTTTTTTCATTGCATGGAATGGCTTTGGTCAATGCTTCTCAAGTGTTATTGTCAATAGGTGGGTATCAGTGCATCAAAGCAATGATATGTTTATTAGAAAAAGTCACTAATGTCCAACATTGCTCTTAGAATTCAAAATTCACGCTACCATTTTGGGAGTAGGTTCCTCTCGAAAGTGTTGTGATCTGATATGATGATCAAGAGCAGTTGGCGAGGAGCAAACAAAACTACAAATGTGACATGTGCTTTTCCACATCCACGGTGACATATCTGCCTGTGACCGCGACTCGTGAACATCCTCGCGAGCTGGTGACGAACTAGGAGGAGGAGATACAGAGGATTTACCAGAGGAGTTTGAAGACGTTTTCATGCTGAGGTCGAGCTCTCCTGAACTAGAAACTCTCACATTATCTTCCGCTTCTTTGGATTCTTCTTTCCTACTCTCCCCAGAATGTTGGCGCTCTCTTTCTCTACTTGCCATCCTGGTGTCGTTGTGGTTCTCTTCTTTAGAGACAGGGGAAGTCATAGGAGACGGGTAACTCAATGGTCCATGGCCAAGCCCTCCATTCAGGCTCTGAATGACCGATATCTCGTTCAGCTTAGGAGACATGCCATTCAGGAAAGGTGGTGGGTACTGGAAGAAAAACTCGGGAGAGCGATGAGGAAAAGCAGCGGCAGCAGCTAAAAATGGATTCTCTTTGGGGCCGAACATAAATGGTGGTTCAATAGACATCCGTCGTCCACGTCGAGAAGGACTATTATTCCACATGTGAGTTCCCATATGAACTTTGAGGTTTCCTTTGGTTGTGAAGGCTTTTCCACAAACTGTGCATTTAAAAGGTTTGTCACCAGTGTGAGTGCGAATGTGTATTTGTAGAGCACTAGCACTGGAGAAGTGTTTCATGCAAACTTGGCACTGATGCTTTGGGGTTCCTCTTCTTACAAAGGGAGAAACTGTTTCACTAGATACAGATGAAGCTGACGAAGGTCGATTATGAACAGGTGTTTCAGGTGCACTGGACACACTTAGCTGGTCATCTTGTTTCATTTCTGGCTCAGTCTCACCATTTAATTCTCCACCAAATGCCTCTGATGGTAAATCTCTGATTTTGTGAGTTAACATATGCTGTTTCATATTACCCTTTGTGGAAAAGCATCGATCACAAACTTCACACTTGAAAGGTCGTTCTTTTGTGTGGCTTCTGTAATGTATTTCTAGTGCACTTCTACAGGCGAAGGTTTTCAGGCAAATATTACAGGTAGTGTTAGGTTTGCCATCAGCACATTGTCTAGTCAGGTTCATCATTGTTCCACCAGGGCTCAAGATAGGAAAATAGAGATTAGATCCATCATCAGATCCGACAGAACCAGCATAAGATTTTGATTTGCCACCATCTTCTTTGCTTCCAATGGAACCACATTCAGACCCAGCACCACCAGTAGGAGAAGCATTCAGGGATCTATCTGGTCTCTCATCTGAGCTAGGAGAGGTTGGAGGGATGTTATTGTTGTTTTCATGTTTTGGTCTATCCATTTCTTGCAGCTTTTCCATTGGTCGAAATGCTGTTATAGAGTTAATGGCTCTGACTTTCTCTTCCAAAGCAGCCAAAGATGTGGAATATAGAGGATTGTACCCAGTTAGTGGTGGGAATGCACCAGAAAGAGCCATCGAATAAGGAGGGTACAAAGACTCTGCTGGCCGAGGGCTGGGAGATGTCAACGATTCAGAACCAGTTGAAAAAGAAGATCCTGGTCTTTCTTCAAGTTTTGATTTTGCCATTTCTGCATGTTGGTCAAGACTATCATCCATTTCTAGGTCCATTTCATCATCTGACTGAGAAGCCATCATTTTGTTGTCTTCCCGCTGTGACCTAATGATAGAATGGTCACCTTCATCAGCTTCTGATTTAATATCTCTATCATCATGGTCCTCCTTATCTTTGGACCGTTTACTCAAGTCCAGTTCCATAATCTGCTCTGGATCTCTTGGAGGTGGTGGGAAAGATGGAAAAGCAGAGGCCTTACTGAGATCCAGTTCACCAGGTCGTGGTAGTGGGTAGAGGCTATCATGGAATGGTGGCCTTGGGGTCCACTCTAAAGCTCTGAATGGACTGTCATGAGAGATATGGTGATCAGATCCTGTACCAATCGTATGCATGCGGATGTGTTGTTGTAGAACGAGTAAGTTAGTAAACTGCTTGTGGCAGACTGGGCACTGGTGCATCATCCTCATTGGTGGTTTAGCTCTATGGACACCCATGTGAGTCTTGAGGTTTCCTTTTGTGGTAAAGCTTCGGCCACAAATCTTGCATCTGAATGGTCTTTCTCCAGTGTGAATTCTGTAATGCATTTGGAGTGCACTTTTGCAGCTGAGAACACGGTGGCATATAACACATTGATTAGGGTCTGTCAGCTTCTGTTCAATATTCTGAACAAGGGCTTCAAGTTTGGATGTTTCGGATTTCGATATCTCCATGTACTCTTCAAGATTTTCACCTGATTCAATGGTTTTTGTGGGCATAATCACTCCATTCTCATCTGTTTCCTGTTCTTCTCCATTAGTTATTGAGATTCTCTGGGGTGTGAACGGCAGCTCCATTGGGGGTGGTTGTAAGATCGGACTGAAATGTGGCATAGCTGTCATTATGGTGGGAGACATCATAGCAAGAGACATTGGCAAACTGTTAGCAGTTGGCCCTGCCATGATCATGTTACTCATGCCAGCCAGACTGCTATTCAAAGATGAAATAATTGGTGGCATCTTTGAAGTGATGGAACTGAGAGAAGATGGAGACAGGATCATATCTCTGTGGTGATTAGCCTGAGAGGTGGATGAGGTGTTGGCACTTTCCTTCACATCCGGAGAAGTGCGCGCTGGAGCCTCACTAGCCACACTGGTGGGACTAGAATCAGATCTGGGGGGATAACTAGCAGCAACTACAGGGCTAGAACTGCTTTCTCCAAGCAATTGGATTTTTCCAGGAAGTCCAGATTGAGATCCAGGGCTGGGTATTTCAGGCGAGATCCGTGGCATGCTTGGAGGAGGATGGTGGACATGGTGATGATGCCCATGGTGATGATGGCCATGGTGATGGTGAGACAGTGGTCGCAGAGGACTTCTGTGTGATGAGCTTCCTACTGAATGTGACCGATGATGCTTTGGTAGATGAGGAAGATGATCCAGATGCTCAGGAACTGGGTTTGGGTTCATTGGTACATGAGGGTACTTGGCCTTATGCCTGGTGAAATGGACCTTTAGATTTCCTCTGGTAGAGAATCGGTTTCCACAGATGTTACACTTGAATGGGCGCTCGCCTACAAAGAGAGAAAAAATTACATAAATACAGAGTAAACTTCCCTCCAAATATTTAACACTAAAAAAAGACATGGTAATAAAGTGAGGTGTCAAGTTGCAATGAAAAAATATTACTCCCTATCATCAAAGGTGACAATGTTTGCATAAAAGTATAAATGTTCTGCTTCACCATTTCGTTCATCAAAAGGTGCATTGACGGAGGCAAACCTTGCCCTTAACAAACACTATACTTGCTGATGTTTGAGTTTATTCTGACAGACCATCAAGACAGAATTGGAGAATCCTCCCTAGGAATCTCTTTGATGTACACCAAATAATGAGAGGTAAAAAGCAATCTTGAAAGACAAAAACCAAAAAACATGAGCCCATTAACAGGATCAACATACAGTTGTAGAGAATAACAGTATAGAATAAAAGGCTAGTTATGAGCGTTATGCTTATCACCTGTAAGCTGAAGAGTTTATAAACACATGGAAGCAGCCAACATTAGGGATCAAGGGAGACTGTCATTAAGAGTCAAGAAATAAAGATAGTCAAACAGAACCGATAGGCATGTTTTAGTTAATAAGAATAACAATACCAGTAATTGCCATTTGATGTTCACATTGGTTATTTTTTATCAATACATGTAAGTCATCTAAAGGAATTGCACTGTTTCACATAATTTTAAGTGTAACTATTAAAATTATTATTTAACTGACAATCAGCTAAATTCTAAATAAACCGATTCTTATCCCGTACAAAATAGCATTATAAAATGTATTCAGAGAATTGGTCTTAAGTAATGAAAAGGTTTTGTGAACAGTAGTTTGGTTTGTTTGACCCGTATTTTGCGTTTTGTTGAATTTGTGTTTTGTTGTCTAAAGAGACAATATGGTACTCACACATATAGCTATAAGTCCACAATTTATCCGTTTTATTACTTTTTTGTTT
This sequence comes from Mopalia kennerleyi, assembly GCA_034783855.1. Classification (NCBI taxonomy): domain Eukaryota; kingdom Metazoa; phylum Mollusca; class Polyplacophora; order Chitonida; family Mopaliidae; genus Mopalia; species Mopalia kennerleyi. Next base: position 10,148 of record JAVFBX010245922.1, on the reverse strand, counting down.
CATTGGAGACTTATTAACGTCCAATTTATAATTCCCCAAACGAAGATCAACAGTTTTGTGGTGGAATTACACTTGAATATGAAAGCTTAGATTTCGTATACCGGTAGTCGGAAGTCAACGGGTACCTGTTTTTGTTTAAAGTGTGCAAAAGATTATCACCTGACGGTGTGTCGAAGAAAAAGTTTGAAAAAATCACGCACTGGAGACGCCTTTGTCAGGAAGATGTCATTTAGTGGGTGTCAATAACTACACCACGTCGGATTCTGAAAATGGACAAGACGTTAGCGGTCAGCACGGTCTGTGTCGTCGGTCAAACAGCCCTCGATGACCACTGAAAGACGACCCGGCTTCTTGCATTCTATAACTGTGCATGATATGAAATTCCTTAAAGCGTCTCCATGACATCCCCACGTGCTGTTAAGCCGTGTCCAACTCACCAGGGTAACGCGACTCTTGTGGCATTGGCCGCGAGAGAAACCTCATTATTTAAGAAAACTTTGAGAACCTGCCTTTCTTAAATTTTCCATCACAAACTTTTGGGCTTACCTTCTTTCTCAAAACGAACAACTGGGTCAAGCAAGATCAGTTATTTCATTACACATTCAGTTTTGAGATCACAAAGCACCTAGCCCTTTAGCTATTGTCCTTCCCAAACAGAGCTAGTAGAAAATCCTTAGAGGCCAGGCTTCATTCACGAACTCACTGTTTACTTAAACACAGCTGGTCTGACTAAGACGAAACAATCCTACAAACTGCTTTCAAATCTACCATCATCCCTGTAACGCTACACCCTCATATTTCAATACACACCATGCTTAGCTATCGAACCAAAACATTTTTACTATTTCCGAGTTTAAAAGTAATTTGGCCGTTCTTTACCAGATCAAACACACGGACAATTTACGAAAGAATTGTTACTTGAGTAACTTGAAGTTTATTATGATATAACGATGTTATTTGAAATACGATACATTCTTCTCTGTAGAAAGCCCTGTTTATATAACCAGTCGTCTCTGGAAGCAGGCTACGGAATGTATCGGCTATTTTTGCCCTTTTGACGTCAGACAAATATATGAAGAATACCAGAGAGATGCCAGACAAAAAACCTCACACTGTCGACAATTGTCTATATTAGACCAGATGAAACTTGTTTTAGATACGCAATATAGTAATTTCCTAATGAAATGTATTTTCTTGGCCTTGTAAAGTCAATAAAAAAAGGTTTCATTCGATTTACCGAACTCTAACATAAAAACAATAAGAAGATAAATATAACCATAATATACCCTTTCTGGAATTAAACCGATGTGGACAAATCATAAAGAGATGGATATATTTCAGTGAAAATCCGAGTAAGGCATTTATTACTTTTCTAGGGACACCACCATTTTTTTCTAACAACATGTGTGAAACTTTGTTTTGCCCCAGGCCCTCTTGTTTGTCTATATCCGCCCCCACCGGCGAATAGATAGATCAAATAATATCCCTAGGTAGGTTTCTCTACTCATTTCCAACCCATTTGTGAATAACTTTCGCCGCTTTGAGAAAAAATTCCAGATATGTTCGGATTGAAGCCATCTGGACAGTCACTGTTTCTAATAATGCAATGATTTCAATGATATTTCTATAGGCAGACCGAGACGGTTTCGGAATGGTGTAGTGTAAAGACTGCATATGAAGACCGTATGTTCCAGGTGTCCCCAGATGGTTGGCCGCTCTAAGGGTATAGGAAAACCCAACAAGCATACCACATTGATGTGAAATCTACCTTTAACTTCTCCCTGGAAACCCCATAGAAATGGTTAGTTTTCTATGACGGGCTGACACGAGAAAAACCCCTCACATCCTGACCTGACCCAGTATCTCCTGTGGCTAGAGAAGTAAATACAGAGAGACATTTAGACGTGTCATCTTACGGTAACATCTCTTCACTAGACAAGAAAACTGTGTTAACACCGGGATCTTGTCTAAAACAAACTTGTTCCGTTAAACACGTCACAAACTAGGTACTATCAAATGCCCTTCTAAAGTTTTCCAATTTATGGTTGAAATTACTGCAACAACTAAGTTAATTTGAAGTCATTATCAATTGAATTCTTTCTTGAAAACTATTGGTCGCATTTTGTTACAACAAGTCGATGACATACTCTGTAGAAGTATGATAGGCGTTTTGAGTTTCTTTGATTAACATTCATAAGTACTCTTGAATAAACATTTATAACTGTAGAACCTTGCGGCACATATCTGATGACATTTACAAGTATTGTGCCATTACGGATTTAATATTCTTCCACCGAAGAATGCTGCTATTATATTTAAAGCGTGTACGAACAGTGACAGGGAACATATCTTTGTTCCAAGAGAGTGTGAAAGATTGCTGATGGAAGGAAAGCCAGCCGTTAGTTCTTGGGTCAAGAGCGTCGCCATTGGCAACCACAATTAAGAGAATATCAAATGGCGAGAAAACCGTGATTCGCGAGGCTATAAGCTATTCGAAATGGTGTAGGTTTGTCTTTTAGAAAGGGTTCTCTTCGCTCCATTCGGTAGGACTCAGATTCTATTTCTTGCTAATCTGCTATTCTATTTGTGCCTCCTACATCTATATCTAGCCCCGTAGACAGCCCGTATTGCACAGGTGGATACGATATATCAGTAAACAGGGTCTGTAAAGAAATCTGGGTTGAAGGGCACTGATAGAATAGACATACTCAAATACTATTCCCTTTATTCTGACTATCAACTGGAGTTTTCAACCAATTGTGTTTTTTTGCCTGTCTGAGCGACGAAGTGATGATAGAGGAACAGTTATTGGCTGGATGCTCAGCGCCGCTATTCAAAGCCTTGACAATACTAATAGGGCATGGCGAGCCTCTGATTATTTCCCTTCTGTATTATCAAAGGCAAACTTCTCTGATCATTTGAGCATACCACGTGCCACTGATATATCTATCCGATTATTTTGACTTGGTTATATTTATGTACACAAGGCCAGATCTGGTAGCCGTATATCGGACCCTCTCCCACTCCTGATCAGCTGTTAAGCGAAATAAGAGATGATGGGACAACAGCACTTGAACTAAAGTGATCTGTAACTATTGGGGGTCGCCAAGAAATACCACGACCCCAGGGCGACCCGACGGAAGGATCCTGGGGCTTAAAGAGTGCTTTTCACGCCCTGTCGGTCTCTACTATCCTCAACCCCCCTCCCTTCAATCAGTTCTTTCCTGAAGGTTACAATATCAAATTCAGAAGATTTCCGTCTGCATGCTGAGGATCGGTGCATATGTTACCCATATGATGAAAACAAGTTCTCTGTGGTGTATGCGTTATGATGATGTAAAAATACCCTTTGTGAGGAATGTCAAAGAAGTGATAAGAGATCATGAGAAATTCTTTCTAAAAGGGCGATATTAAAAACGCCACATTTTCTTCTCAAAGAAAATATCTATAAAAACAAAGCGAGCCTTAGAGTTACACCCTGGCACACACTAGTGACGAGATTCAATTTCACAAATCAACCAGGCCGATATTAACGGGATCCTATTTAAACAACGAACGTGTCCGCATACAGCTTTTAACCAAAGAACAAATGGTCACACAGCAGTTAACAATTCCACTCCGTTCGTTTGTTTCCTGAACTTTAACCTCCAGAATCAGAAAGCGGAAAATACGTATCAAATTTGCCTAGAATATGCCAGAAAGAAAAAAAGTTTCAAAAACAGTAATTTCATACACCACCACGGCTATTGTGGGAAAATGCTAACTCCTCAACACAAAAGAGTCGTGGGTGGACAATCTTCCTTAATGACAGGCACGGATACAGTTTACCATACACCTTTTTAGCATATTACAATAGTTTAAATGTGTAAGTTATATTGTCTGTATAGCTGTATGACAAAATGACAAAATATGAATCAAATAACTCTACTCATATCCAGAACGTAACGTTAGTGATGCTTAGAGTTTTTACTTTTCTTTAATATGATAAATATAATATTGAAATTGACTATTTGATCAACCGAAATTTATATAAATCGTCAAAGCATGAATGGATTAAGTATCAAGCAATTATTTCTAGAGGTTTAGCGTCTGATACAACTCACACTCAAACGAAACATCCAAGTTATTTCCGGATGTCCGCTCAACATATCCTTCACATTAGACAAATGATATTCGCCACAACTTCGTACTATAAATACATTTTCTCAAATACTTGTGCACTTTATTCTATCAAATCCAAATTTATTTGCTGATCAATCCCCTGTTGAACATAAACAGCCCATTTGGCAGAATATGGTCGACAATTAATTTAGCCGTGAGATGAAATGGTCATAATGTCGTTGGAAGTTTTTGATGAAGTCCACATGTCGAACTACAGGAAAAACATAAAATTCTGAAATGCTGAATTCTCCTCTGGCACTGATATGATGTACCGAGAACCTAACTGGATATACGAGCATTTTATGAAAATTATCTACCCCACATCGACGCCAAAGTGCCTAACCCTAATCTTTATGACGGGTCGCCAGATAACTAATAAAGCCACTATTGTTATGCTTAGAACAAATTTGCGTGACCAATTCAGCAGACAGGATTTTTAAAGAACACACAAAGATATAACAAGTTCCTTGGGTGGTCGTGGTTAGTGGAGTTTGTACTAGTTTAACTTTTTACTCTCAATGACATGGGAACGATTTAACACTGGGTGTGATATTTAGATATGAAATGATAGTTTACAACAAGTTCAACTTTCCAAGACCCATTTTAGTGGTGACATATTTTGGCAAGTCACGTAAATGTACATGATTGAGTTTTTAGCCCTCTGGTATGCACTGTAAGACATTCAAACCTGGTCATATCCTGTAACACAATCCTCTAATTAAAGTCCCCCTTTTCTCTGGGTAAGTTGCGTTTGATCAAGTCTTAATTCTATATCTGTTTAAATGTGGCCTTTTTGAAATAAAAAATCCAATGTTTAGTTGTTACATAAACCTAGAATTATATTTCTATTTCATTGTTATGTCGCTAATTTCGCAAAATAATATACAACAAAAATGGTCCCCCACGACAACACTGCGTCACGGTCTCAACTCAAACTCCAGTCGCAAAGTGTGCTACTGTTTATTAGTTGAATATGTAGAGACAATGTCTCATACCCTTAATGTCGCAGTGTTAACGCACATAACGAAATACTTGAATCCCCCAGCCGGACAATGCTATGTTAATACACTATAGAAATAATCAATCACCAATCAAATCTGGGAAACCATGTACCAGTAAACTAATCTCTCATTCATAGGTTTTTCTTTGGACAGATCTACGCTGTGTGATTGAGTTTCAGCGTTATGGAGCAGACCTGGTCTTTTCTGGGAGAAAGCCTCCCTCTCGACAAATCACCTCTTTGCATTATGCATTCGATGTCTACAAATGTGTCAGATTTTGCCTGGCCAATAAAATTGAGCAGCCCAAGTAATTCCAGTCACAGACAATACACAAATTGACCGTCTGCAATCGACATACGGACTATAGAACCAGCGAATAAATAATACTGCTTTCTATATGGGTCCAATTCCATGATAATAAGTCTATATATCAGAGCAGAGTCCGACCAACCGCAAAGCATTCTCGGAGAAACAGGGCAATATTGAAGATTTATCGATCTGCTATTCTGGTATATTCCATATATGGGCATATAATAGTTATATATGCTGTTCTCTGGTCGCATTATCTATACAGTACATATTAACTAATCAATCTTTTTTCAGCTCAGCACAAGACGATTGTATTTTTATGTTAATACCAAGTAGACCATTACTTTGGTATCTTAAAAGATATTATATTTATTCAGCTAAATCATTACATTTTTCTAACTTGTTGATGAAACGTGCATCAGTTTCAGACAATGTAATACACACAGTTGAATATTTGTGCCAAGTAAAGAGAATGTGGAAAGAGAACGTGAAGAGAGAATACTGAAGACTGAGTGAATTCCGATCTATGTCCACATATCCTTATTTAGCTCTCTATGGTTAAGGTGGCTGGGAAACTCCGTGTGTATTTTTCGAAAATCGCAGAAGAAAGGAAATAAAACAAGTGGGTGTTTTAGCCTAGAGGTTTGACTAGAGATAAACTGTATCGATTAGGCAGAATCTTCATTTCGTATGTTGGGACACTTTGGGTCCGTCACGGGGTATTGCTAGCCCAGTGCCCTTCTGGGAGTCTCCTTCCAACCAACCTATGACCGGCTAAATAATTGTCAGTACACACAAGCTAAACCAAGTTAAGTTTTCACAGATTAGAACGGTTTGTTGGGGAGACCTGTATCTGAGCTCAGTGAATACACCGGAGGCTTCTTCTAGCATTCCCTTGCCTCATCACTTCCTCTGGGCCCCCGTTTACCCCAGGGGAGGGGCATCTCTAATCCCTGGCGGCAAACACTATGACCAGAACACAAAATCTTTCTCTTCATCTCTAACCCAAATAAAAACAACTTAAGAGGTCGCTCAACTTTCCACTCATGGAAAGAAAACATCCCCTTGTCATTTTGTCTTGGACAAACGAAACATTTTCAAAATTCTTAGAATGCACATCTCTATCCAATTATGTTAAAGCCGCTAATTATAAGCTCTTCACAAATCTGGAAAATCGCCTATTTGTCTATCTACGTTTGAAATAATCTCTACGTCAGTATTTACGAATTTGGATGCTCGTACATATATATAGTTATATAGCTCGTTTTACTAAATCAATCGGTTTTTCTTCTTTCTTTTCAAGCAGCACTTTATAATACATAAAAACAGTGAGCTTGCTTCAATTTGTTATATTAAAAAATTGTCTGTCAGTGTGTCATCTTTCACTTTTCCTACAGGATTTATAATGAGAAGCGAGTGTAAAGGAAAACCCAATATTACTGAAACATATTCGATCAATTGTAATTTGTTATAGTTTAGGTACGTGTTATTTGTTATAGTTTAGATATGTACCTAACAGAAGTAGAATAACAAGACATTATTACGATTGACTGAACCACGGAACAACTGACTGAGCCACGGCACAACTGACTGAGCCACGGCACAACTGACTGAGCCACGGCACAACTGACTGAGCCACAGCCACTTTCTCGTATATATGTAATTGTAAATATTTAAAGAACTAAATATTCCAAGGCCTGCATCTATACATTAACATATTGTATTGCCACATTTTCTTAGTGTTAAGTTATGTTATGATAAATATTGCTATTTTGATTCAGTTTTGATATGGTTAAATTCGAATCGATCACTGTTAGAAAAGCGAAAGCAGTACAAAGTTAACAGAAATCATTTGGTATTACAAGCTAACTCTACTGCCTACAATTTAGTAATCAAAATCAGTTATTATTATTATTAGAATATTGTTTTTAAGTTTACATATCAATTTTGGTTAGATTATTTTTTTGGTGTTGGGGTAAATTTTAAAGAAAGAAATTGTGTTAAATTCTATAAGCAAGGCAGAAAACAAAATTGATTTAATGATTTGCAAAATATTAAAAAGCAAAAAAAGGAAAGCAAAATAAAAAACAAAAGGTTTGCAAAGAGAAAAAGTTAAATAAATTTTAAAAGACCAAAAGTTAAGACTAAGCTTGCTAATAAGAAGAAAATTGTCTCACCAAATTGGAAAGGCTGGAACCTCCTTTCAGTCTGTGTCGACCAGGAGGGCCAGTAGTCTGAATTAAAACAATTTTAATTTATTTTTAAATTTAAACTTAAACTTATTGAAAATATAAATCAAAATATTTCACTGAAAAACATTTTAGATAGTTATAAATTTCATACAGCAAATTTTCTCATGCTAAATCAAAACCAGAGAGATTTTTAAAATTGAAATTATATTAAATAAAACTATTTGAAGTAAATCTATTTTTAAAAATTACATTAGAAAATATTTTTTTTATACAAACATTATTCTTAACGCTAGATTATTAATATATGCAAAGAATACAGTAGGAAAATCAATTTAAATCTGACTTTTAAATTCAATTTGTCAGTTTTAAAATAATTTAAAACTATTATGGACAAGATATGGGTGAACTTAACAAGTAGTAAAAGTCCAATCCATTTAGGAACTACATGTCATTCATTGTGGAAGAATGTGTATAAATAAATAAATAAATAAATAAATAGGTAAAATGAAAGCATACTACAACATGTCTAAATGCAATGTTTAAATATTATAGCTTTGGGAGAAACCTTGTATTTAAGTATAATATCTCAAATATGTAATTTTGTGAGACAGATTTTCTAATTTCTCCTTGTCTGAAGGATTGAATGAGTCTTTGCTATTCTATTAGTTTGAACATGTCTGTACTCATTGGTTACTCTCTTCCTTGCTGTTTTGGACTTTTCTGTTAGCGTTGATTCTTTTACTAAATTTTAAATGCGAACATAACAAATGTGCACAACTTGTATAATTTGCACATAGCACCTCCTTACACACCAGGTTAAAAATTGTCCTTCAAAGCATTGTACTTTAAAACTTACTGGTTCAATTATTATTTAACAAGTACCTTGTTTCTATTTCTTTCTTTGTCATTTGAGTATTTCAAACAGCATCTACCCATACCTGTGGAATGGTTCATGACACTTTTTGCCATCCTTTAAGATTGCTTACTTTAGAAGGGATTAACATGTAAACATGACAAGTTAGAGTAAATAGGTTGTGTTGTAAAACCTGAAGGCCTGTTTAGTCTTGGAACATCTGCAATTTCTGAACTGGTGCCAAAATTGGACACAAGAGATACTGAGGCTTTCTGGAATATTCTGGGGGTATAGGAGAATTTTTCGATAAAATAAATTTGCGACATTCATTGTTTCACAATATCTACCTTATTTTATAATTTCAACCTATCTGTATATAAAAGAGATAATGTTTTCAGGAATATGTGTGTGTATCTCCTGATCACATGGGATTTGAACTCAAGGCTAACCAGAAGATGAAGATAGATGAAGTCTGGGGGAGTAACCTTCCAACTTGGTTATGCTTCCTCACTTAGCACAGAATTAACAATTTTCATACAATGAGAAGATGCCTCCAAATTTAACAGTAGTATTAGTGTGAATATTCATATAAGTAAATACCTTTAGTCACCATGGTAAACACCAATTAGTTCTACATCCACTATAAAATATCAACTATCAAGACTATTGTGTCAATTGGAAAAATATTAGTTGAAAATATTATATCCTTGAGCCTATAACCCTCTATACCTTTCCTTTCTCATGGGTGTCAACACTGAACAGAGCCCTGGCCCTGCTGGTCAGAGGCCTGCAGTTCAAACCATGCTGCAGGCAAGTGCAATGTTTCTCTCCCTTAAAAATATATATCTATTAAGAAACTTGTCACTTAGAATTTATTTAGAAACTTAGATTATTCATGGGTTTGGGGAATTGGTCAGCATCCAAATGGCCTGTCACAGTACATAAACATTAAACAGTATTAACTTTATTTTTTTTATTATGTTCATCAATGAGCATTATTTGGTTGGCTAGGTGAAATTCTACAAGATGACAGAATTCATTTTGTACTGGATTGCAGTCAGAAAATATAGCTCAATTTATATTTTCAAATACAATCATTTTGAATGCCTCGGTTTTAAACAATATATCCAATAATTTTATCAGTATGTGAGAATGCATATATATGCATGTTGAGAATATGCTTGAGAATCAAACTTACCGGTGTGAGAACGTATATGGATTTGTAACGCGCTGTCACTGCCGAATACTTTGTGGCACATTCGACACTTGTGTTTGAAGAAAGGGTCATCGCTAACGAACTGAGACTTGTCAATAGCTGGTGACGGTGGGTTGGGGGACTTTCCTGAGGAGGAGGAGGATGTACCTATAGAGGAACACAAAGTGAAAGTTCAAGATATTGAAAGTGAAACTGAAAGTTAAATTGCAGCAATGCTCCGTAGACAAATCTGAAAGTTAAAATGAGGATATTTTCGAAGGGATTGATTTATGTACCAAATGTAAAAAAAATATATTAATTTCTACTATTTGCTCTGCTTAAATGTGTGATTGAAAATAAATTAACTTCAATCAAAATGGTGATTTTCTGCAGTGTGTAACAATGTCTACAAGCTTGTTTTTTCCGGGGGGGGGGGG
>JAVFBX010245911.1:0-10224 GCA_034783855.1 Mopalia kennerleyi | reverse complement strand
GCTGAAACCTGTTCCAAAGGCGTGAAATAGTGCTCTGTCTGACGTTCATGTGCCGTGCGACTTCCGACTGCGATTCAACTAACTGCTGAATAAAATATAAAATTAAAATAAATAACATGGGGAATATGTTAAAAATACACCCGTATTGCTTTATCAGTATGTTTACAATACAATCGCCATGAAAGAGGATTATGGCTTAAATTAGTATTTAACCCATCACCACAACACTCATTGCTTTTCCAAGTATATAAGTAATGTTTGAACAGTCTTAACACCGAATATCCGTGTATGTATATTTTGGTATAACCGGAAATAAATACTGTATACTAGTCTATGACTGTTTAGATCCTGGTTCTATTTATTATTTTTCTATGGGATCCTATAGGATTTTATCATTTTCCTTAAGGATTTTCTGTAAAAGACGTTTTGCAATTAGCGGAACCGATCTTTTCGCACTGGAGGTTCGGTCAAATTGATTGACAAAGGGTAGACTGCACTCAGTGACTACATGCTGCGTGCAGCACACACTATTCTTTGTTCATTATAAAATAATTCACAGCTTATGAGTCACATGTCGTCTTATCATAGTTCGTAGCTTCCGGAAAATCATTGAAGCTGGGTGCGGAACCGGAAACCATGTCTGGTTATTTATATGTTCTAAAACATCATGAAATGGAATTATAATAAATTGAGGATTCATAGCATCATAAGCAAACGGATATAGGTTGCAGTTTGACACTGCACCAGACCATGTTTCTGACAACCTATTCAAACCTTTAGTAAAAACTAACAGTTCGCAGTTTTGTTTGTATTTTGTAACAGAGCGTCCTACGTGATCAAACTGACATCGTAATTGGTTGACCTACTAACGCCGCCGGTACATCTGAACTCAAGATCACCAGAATGTCTATAGTTTTGTCGATATGTTTGATCTCGTCTCTAAGAATGAACATAAGTGTATTGTTATAAATGGATGACAACGTCCTTAGGTCAGGTCTCGGTCGGTATCGCTACAGATGATAGATGATTAAACACTTCGTTCCGCGCATCATCAGCGTGAAACCTTATTTCTAAAAAAAAAACTGCTTATTAGCACGAAATGACATTTCTACTTCTAAATCTAAGCTGAATTCGATCATTAGTTTTTCTCTTCTTCCTGTCAAGGCGAATACTGAAGCACCCTGCGACTTTACTTTGATCTATGTTGAAGTGTATTATATATATTTACTGACGAAATCTTGTTGACTGCTAAGAACAAACGAATGTGACGTGTGATTGTTTAAGACTCCTTCGTGTGTTGATCCATGTTAACTTCTAACAGTTTCTCTCTTCAAAATTTTTTTTCAGTGTTTGTATTTCAAGTCATGATTTTAAAATCAATTCAGTGGGCATAAAATCCGGGCGTCTGGGATAGAGCTTTATATTTCCCTTGTGCTCTCAGAGATATGTTTGGGATGTATTTGTATATTACGTCTTGTAATTTACCTGTATTGTTGGTATTTTTAACCAGTGACATTAAGGGCGATTTTCGTGACCCATTGGGCTAGTTGGCATGCCGTCATATGCGTATGATGTAAAACCACAATCAAACAAACAAAACAAAGTATCGCAGATTACCGAGACCAATCAAAGTACCGTAATAATTATTTTCACTTATTTTGCGTTATAACATACGTATGTGGGGTGAGCGCGTGACGTAAGCCAGCCAATCAAAATTTGTGCCGGAACTACATTTTAATTTTATCAATGAAAGTGGTAGGTCAAGTTTACTACGAACCCCAAATATGCCACATTTATAAACGACACTATCGATCGTCTGCTACTTCGATAATTTATTAAAAATAATCAAAGCTGAATGTGACAATAATATAAGCAGCAAAGATATGACAACATAAGTACTTATAAATCTGACAGATGGTAACCGTGCTTATTTTAATAGAAGTTCTCAGTTACCGCTTATCCCAGTTTATCCTTTCTGTGCTAAAACAGAGTGGCGAAGTTTACAAGCCTAATTCTTTTGAGAGGTTTTATTTCCAGTTTGAAAAAACTTTCGTCAAAATGAATGCGGCTTCTCGATTATTACAAGCTTAAAATTTGCAAAAACAAGTTAGTCTTTGAAAGCTAAACAAATTCAACTGAAAAAAAAAGGAAATGGTAACAAACTTTCAAGTCGGATCCGATCACAGACGTTGAAATCCGCGTATGACTGCGGCGAGCTGCATGGGACGAAGCACCCCGAACAACTCGACATATTTTGCAGTGGGGTGGTATCATGCTTTAATCTGATTCCTTGGGGCGAGAGTACATATACTATTCATGTTGAGAGACAAACCAAAACACGTGAATCCAAGAGAATGTAGAATCTGACATTACTTAAACTGCATCTAACTGACAAAGCGTGCGCCAAATTTTTCAAGCCGATAGGTCGAGCGCGATACCATGGTGATGACACCTCGTTGTAATAATGATCTGTTTCCGAGTTTTCATTTGCAATACTTTAAATTCTTCCAAATATTATTGTTATTACTGTCTTCCATCTTCCATCAGAATCAAGTTGTGTGGGGTCCTCTTCCTACCATATAATACTCTCTCTATCCCGTGTGGTATATATAACACATCGTGAGAAACTTCATTCCACATACGTAAATTGAAGAATATTGATGACGGGACTATACGTCTTTTGGGCATTGCTCATGCTTACCGATCAACTCTTTTGTATCACAACGCAGTTAATTGACAAACAAATGTCATGTGAGGTGGGGGAGGGGAGGGGGGGCTAGTTTCTCAGCGGAAGATCAGGCGTAAAATATATTATAATGGAAAAAGAACCCCTTCGGCTCATTATAGGGATGATTTTTCCAACTCTCGAGTGGGAACTTTCATCTCAGACTCTTAGTAAACATAAGTTTTTATCGTCTTACATTGAATACCGCGCTCATGCCTCAATCCACACTATACACATGATGCCACGCTTATGTTTTGCAAAAATATATACTTCCCTGTATACGGTATAATGTGTGAACAATGTTTAAGGTATGACTTGTCCGTACTAAGTTGCTTTGAAGTGTGGTTCGCTTCTTCCACAAAACATTTTTATGCTATTCACTGTCGTCTTAAATCTAGCTATGAAAGCCACAGTGTCTTTAGTCTATACGCAAATATCAATTTGAAGTAGGACATTATTCACCTTGACCTTTCTATTCAAACGGATACTGGCTACGTATATCTCATTGTTGATATTGTCATAAGTTTCTTTGGTTTAGTGATGCCACAATATGATTAGTTCACTGGACAGAGATACGGCCTAAGATATTCAGGTTACTGGGTTTTTTTTCTTGCTTCCGCCCCTGAATAACGTCTAGATTACCTCTACTCAGTAGTGACTGTAAAGATCCGCGTAATTCAAATCAAGACATGTGCACTCATTTTCATAACGTTAACATCACCAGATTTCAATAATTATGTTCTTAATGAGCCAAAACAAAGTGTATAATTACAGGTAAATGCGTAGCTACCATTAAAGGAAAAGACAACTGTTTTTCGACCTAAACCCTCTTAATTTTATTGCATATTTTCAAAGACAACCATCTGTATGTACAAACATAACATGTGCGTCTACACTTAAGATTGTCACATTCCGGGTATAACGTAAAATCGTTAATCGCTTATTTCTACCAGTACAAACATGACATGTACAGCTTCTTTACTCACATAATCCATCTTCGCCTTCTCCGTAAACTTAAGAGTCGGGCGAAACCCAGCAAAGATGAAAATAAATGCTATACACTGACCGACTGACTTGTTTGCTTCGACAACACCAAATCAACCCGTCAACTGTGTAGTGAGTTGTTATGTGGGAAATTAAAGTTCCTCCCGTGCTAAGAAATTACAATATGAATAAACTGAAAGTGTCAACAGGCTAATAAGATCGGTTTAAACACGATCTACAAGTAAATAGTAAAAATCCTTTTTTATTTCTTATCCGAATCACATAACGTACAGACTGGTTATTCTTCGGGATGCCTGGCCCCGATCGGTGGGCTTTCGATATCAATTATTTCGATTTAAAGAATATATTATTCATGAAATGTTTGGCATACATGGACTTCACATATAGCTCTATAGGTCCCATGTCAACAGTCCAAGTGTATTTTTTCCTTTATTACTTGATTGCGATGCCTTCGCCTAAACCAAGATATACGGATATCTTATTGCAATAACGAAAGGCTTTAATTGATTCTCATGAAATCTGAGATGACTGGTTAATTTTAGTCACGTTTTGTCCACTGAAGATTTAACACAAGCGTGCCATTAACAAAGGAATCATATGTTGTATATTATACCGTAGAAATTCCCTATGTCTTCCCAAGCCACGTGGATAAAAGGTTTGATAAAGCATTTGTATATGTAAATATATTGCATCTGTAAATGAACTCGTTCTTGTTTCCAGTTTTGTTTAAGATCCGCTATTTTTTAAAAATAATAACGCACGCAGGGTAAATGTTATTTTATATATTTTTTTTATTTGCCTGGTTTACCCTGATTTGATAGCCATTTTCGCGTAAGTGGTTGTTCCGTGTATTTACCCAATACAAATATTACTATCAGTTATACATATCTTTATAATGAATGATTTATTTCAGAATGCTACGAATGTGTTGCTTTGTAAAGTGCTTATCTACTTTAAATTGTAATTTGCCCCTCGGCTCCAGAGGTGCTTCATGTCTTATGGTTGTCCTGTATTTATAAAACGGAAAGCCAGAAGAAAATGTAATTTAAAGAATGACATTTTTTTGCTGTTTGTTTATTGTGTTACAGTATATTAAAGTTTTATTTCACTTCTCAACATTGTGGTGATTCTTTGGAAAATATAGTACTACCAGGGATGAATACCAATTAA
Organism: Mopalia kennerleyi; assembly: GCA_034783855.1. Classification (NCBI taxonomy): domain Eukaryota; kingdom Metazoa; phylum Mollusca; class Polyplacophora; order Chitonida; family Mopaliidae; genus Mopalia; species Mopalia kennerleyi. The sequence continues at coordinate 5,324 of JAVFBX010245911.1, read as the reverse complement.
GACACCCAATATGACCAGGTTGATTGGAGGAGTCCAGGGTTGGAACCTCGGACGAAACTAATATTAAATGCACAATACAGTTCGTAGTTTTAGCGGGTTTTTTATTTGGTTTGACAAATCAATCGCAATTGATTTGTCTGCGTCGTATGCCGATAAGGTCGTAGTTCACATTTGAAAATTCATATGTTTCCACGTCGGTTCGACGATGCCATTTTATAGTACGGTTGGACAGCCTGCCTATACTCTTACATTGTGGGTTGTTGGCTCTCAGGAAAATATAGTTTTAAATTGTAACTTTTGCAAAAAAAATTTTTTTTTAAGCTTTGGGAAATATAAAATTCATATAGTTTTATTAGCGTTTACCTGTTAATTTGCAATATTCCCTATACCGCCCATCAATCGTGGATTGACCCTCCTTTACCGTATTCCGAGAACGTTATTTGCCAAAGGGACGTCACTCTGTTGTCGAAACGTCAAAACTGGAAAACCCCGTATTAAACTGTCATCCTGTTCCCGTGCCCACTCGTGGGCTGACAGACAACACTGATGCTTTTAAAATAATGCACTATTTATTTATTTATTTATTCATTTATCGAGAATTATAAAAAAGACACAATGGCTACAGGTTGATTCTATCAAAACATTCAACACTGTTTATATAATATGGCCGAACGCAGGACGCCGAATGCGTTCTTCGTTAAAACACTATAGACGAAAACAACAACAACAGCACAAATCTAACATAACCGAGAACACAATTTTTTGACAAACCAAGCATGCGCTTAGTTCTTAACAACAGTTGCTAAGGATGTTCAGAAGACGCCATCTTGCTACTCGCCGTGATCGTCTCATACAATGTAGCCTTTTAGCCTCATTTAGAGTGACAGAGTTAGTGCAAATAACTATGGAAGCCGAGAGCGGCCATCTCGCTTCCCGCATTATAAGTATCTCTATATATAGACTGTTATAGAGTTAAAATGCGACAAAAACTGCTTAGTTGTGCTCAGATCAAGGCTCAAATGCCGAAATTTTATTGGCAGTATGCACCCAAAATCGTGGGATCCCAAGCCTATCAGCGACGCTCTACCGCGTAAAAGCCACGTGTAACATCTCCAATATTTGATTAAAACCGTCGCCGTCTTACCTCCATGCATTGCATGCAGCCCGTCTGCGTTGAAAAGCTAAACGGGACTTGATCGGGACAAAATGAGACTGACACCAAGAAATAGTACAACGACTGAATTTGGATATTATAAACTGAGGACACAAAACCTGCTCTTGACCTTGTTTATAAGTTGATTTTAAGCACTGCTTTCCATCATTATTTTTGCCACCTGTAGTAGACTCCTGCTGTCGTTGAATCGGCTTATTCCATTAGCCAGGGGATTTAGGGTGAAACCCCAGATGCGACAAGGTTATGTGCCCTTAGTCGACTCAGATAACAAGATAAAGGTGTCTTATGTGCTAAGTTTAATACACCTATGTCTTACGGCCCGCTTGGTCATACACCAGGACCATTTTGAATACCTAAATGTAGTGATATTCGATAAAAGGCGCAAATTACAGCAGTATAAATACACCGGGACTATGCTTTGATGTCATTCAGCTGTAGATCAATCCAATTCCCTTTTTAAAGATACCAGTCATCCCAATCAAACAAACAAACAAATTATAAAGATACTAACAAGTTGAATCATTTTTAAATAAAATCTGTCTTTTCTAAAACACAGACCCTCCCCAAAAAGTTTATTTGTTGGTAATATTGGACAATTTCTCGAGTTATAATGTTAAATAAACACTACTAGCTTGAAGTCTCGTTAAAACTGAGGATCAGTGTTTTCTAGACACCCATTACCGGAAGCCCTAATTGGAAATATACCATATGGAATGTTTTTGCTTATAAACACTATAACGAAAAATGAAGAAGCCAGTTAAAACTAATTTACACATTATGAAAATTAAGATTATATATTTGGCCAAAAACAGGGAGTAAAGGAACGCGACAGCGAGGTAGCGAGAAGACAAGGCGAAAGAGCGAGGCTCCCTCGCAAGCTCGCATCCTCGCTCTTGCTTACTGGCACCGTCACGTTGAAAATCTCGCTCTCTTGCGTTACAGATATAAAACGCCCAGGTAATGAGATGGCCGCTCTCGGCTTCTAGTTCACATTTTTTATGAAGACCGGTAAGTCTACTTAATTGGAGATTTAAGCCCTACTTCAAATCAAGATGTAGTGCAATTATACAAATTGAGGCCTTTAAACTCAGTAGGTAGAACTACTGTATAGTGTTACTGTAACCTCGTTAACAGTTTTTTTTTATCTACATGTATATACTGTTTTTGTGGTTATATTTGGTTAATTCCCTGGCTATGCTGACTTGAAAATATCCCTACACAGTTGTTATTTCGAGTTTTTGAACATATCTGTAAAATTTATCCTATACAACAAAAGTAGATATGGATGTTTGAAAGCTGTCCATTTAACAGCTTCTGCGTGCAGAATCTTGTTTCATAAAGATCTGTTTTACTTTAACACTAGATTTCGTGATAAATATACTAGTGTTTTGTCAAGTCATTAAGCATGCCAAACCAGAAAACAAATTCTTAAACAGTTGGAGCTGAACTTTGACCCTGCCAATTTTATCATGAATCAATATTTCAGTTTATTGCAAATACTCAGCTCTACTTGTGATAGTTTAATACAAAACACATAGAGTTAAAGGAAAATTGTCTTTGTTATTATAGGAACTGTGACTTTGGGAAAAGGGTAATACATGGGCTATCAACTATGGGCTATATATAAGTGAAATACCCTTAAGAATGGCGTAAAACACCAATAAATCAATCCTACACATCAATCAACAGTTATGTTTTAAACAATAAGTGTTAATCGAAATTAAGTTAAAAAACGCATTGATTATGACAAATAAAATGTATTTTAAAAATTGTAAATAAAACTTATATTTGGTTTTAGTTACTAAATTAATTTATTATGGCTAGACTATATGACATACGTTCGGTCATCTATACATTTATTTATCTCATATTAAATATATAAAATTAATGTAATCAAGACGAAAGAGCATGTACAAAAATATATTGATATCAAAATCATGTGCATGATGAAGTTTGTCAAAAAGTCGTACACAGAGTAATTGACCAAAATATAATATTAACAAATTCACTCAGAACAACACATATAAAGCACAACACAAGGGGGGTCTCATTTGGTAAAACCGGAAGCCGGCTTAATACGTCCATGGCTTACGTACAGCTCGATTGGTCATAAACCAGGGCCATTTTTAATGTAGTGATATTCACTAGAACGGCGTAAATCGTGCAGTCGAATATATAGCCAGACAAATTACAGCTGTATGAATACACCGGGGATCTGCTATGAAGTATTACAGCTGTATCAATGCAATTACATTTTAAAAAATATACCAACAAATTTCCTTTTTCTTAAATCAAAATATATTTCCGTTAAAGATTGACACACCTTACACATTTTTAAAATTTTAAGCAGCGGGATTATTCGTAACTATGGCCAAAAGTAGAGCGCCGTTTCGGTCAGATAGTGATGGCCTTGAATCTCGACCGTAATGACGTCAGAGGTCATTTGATACATGCATTTCTGTATAAGAGCTTGGAACTAGGGAATATCAAAGGTTGACATGAATAGGATGTGTTGATAATTAAGGTACTAATAGGGTTGATTTATTTAGCATCAAAGAAAAGTTTATTTTCCCCTAATGACAATGTTATGTAACCTCGAAAATCGATAATTCGCCGATCTGAAGGAAGATCCTGGTAAATGTTAAAGTTTACACCAGGCCTGATAAAATAGTTCGTAGTGGGCTCGTATCTAGGTGCGCAATGATGCCAATTATTAAAGTGTATTATATCATATTGGTAGAGATTACTATTTATGTGACTTTGCTCTTTCTTCGTTGTGCAATGAGTAACAACTACAGGGCCAAATGAATACAAACATTTTTCCAACAAGCTTGTTCAAAGCTAGTTTAAAGAAATTAAGAGCAAGATTCTTCTCATCTCTCATTGTTCTATAGAGAAACAGGCATTCTTAGATGATTCCTTTTTCGCATAGAATAGTTTAAAACTGAATATGATATCTAAAGGGTGAAATGGACAGTCTCTGACAACTTCAGGCGACACATATCAGAGAGGTATAGTGGAACATGTGCATTCGTTATTTCATACAAAAGATAGAGTCTTCTCAAATATCGCCTGTATCTAAGAATCGTCCATGCTACTTCATTGAGCAGTTTCACGATTCGTTTGGCGAAACTTTGTCTAAACCGTCACAATACCGTAGTATAGAAACGGTTACAGTTAGTCGGTTCGCGTAAGTTCAGTTTTCGACAAGAGGTCAGTTGTACCTGTGATTGAAACGTGAGCCTCGTGATTATAAGCAATCACTGAAAGGTGTTTTAAGGCTCAGTTAAGTTACAAAACATGTAAAAACTTCTTATATTCTCAATATAAATAGTACCAACAATCATCTATACGACAAAGGTTTTTTTAAGTAGTTATGCTCTAAGGGTACTTTTAGAATGTTAACCAGTAGAAAAACTGGCCAATCAACAATAGTCTTACGCTAAAGTTAAAATCTTTTGCGCTTATATAACTCGTTAATGACAAATCGTGATTCAATGCCAATAAAGCGAAAAATAAAAAAAAACAGTCTGATACTGAAACTAACCAGATAACAATATAACTTTAGATCTTATGTAAGGATGAATGTTTATTGTGCGTCGTATATATGTGGTCTCGTCGTTTGTGGCTATTGAGAGTTAATTCACCAATGAATTCTCCTCTTGTTTCATCTTCAGAGTATAGCCGCACAAATTGACATTGCTTGGCACACTTTACCATTTTATTATTCCAGTTTTAATTGATCGCAGCATGAGAAGGAAACAAAAATATAGAATTTCGAGTTTTCGCGTTTTTACCTCTTAACAACTCTGATGAGACAACAAGCACCAGACGAATTGAATGCCCTCACATGAAGCTATCGCATAGCGACTTTCAAAAACAATATTTCATGTCATTCACAATCATAATGTTTGCATGCAGGAGTTGTTCGGACAAAGCGTAGTAATACGGTTCATATATAAACTAGTGTCCAAAAGATACGATACCACCTGTTTGCAACGACATAAAAGAAAAACTAAACAATGTAGAAGTTTAGGATTAGTGTTATGCTTTTGAGAAATCATTTCACAACGTCTGTACAAAAATTTCATTTCAATAAAATCTGTACAACCAATATGACAAGCCTTTAAAGATGGGTGGGGTCGAAAAA
>JAVFBX010245889.1:0-10225 GCA_034783855.1 Mopalia kennerleyi | reverse complement strand
CCCCCCCCCCCCCCCCCCCCCCCATAAACTACCCCTTTTTAAAAGGATTGTGTTTAAAAAAATCCGTTTCACCTAGCATTGGAGTAGAATCCAAGATGCGAGTAACCTAGATTGTTTTGTTTTTTTTCTTCTTTTTCGACATTATAAAGTGAATGAGGAGTGTTTTCGCCAGCGAGACGTACTCCCTCAGATAGCGTTGTAATGGTTTGCAGGCATTCGAATACGCTCTTAAAAAAGAGAATACGTGTAATAGTTTGTAAGCAGGAGGAGGGGTTCCTACTAATGTGAAAGTAAACAATTGAAGACCAAAATAAACACTAAAACGATTCATAGTTTATTTGTAAACTGAACAAGAAAAGTTTTCAATCCCCGAATTCTCCGAAACGATCAAAGTCCATCACATCTGGAAGAGATTCGTCAATGAAGTCGCACGAGCTCTGAAGAAAAACAAAAAGTAATTAGACATTTGATTTTAGAATAAGTAGGTGTGCCTTACAGATGCATTTTCCGTTGTAAGGACATCTTTAGGAGAAACCATCAATTTGTATTAACGTTATCTTTCAGGGGAACGAAAATTAGAACATGTTTTGTTGTAAAGGTTTTGATTGGGCTATTCTGGTTTTAGGCAGAATTCAAGTTATGGACTTCATACCAGAGCTTTGTGTTTGGATTGGCGGCATTTTAATCTACAAGAAATATTATGTTGTGTAACAGGAGGAATATTTGGGTTTTCAAATATACCAAAAATCAGGAGTCTATATCATACGTTTGGTGGTTTGTTTGGGGTTTAACGTCGTACTGCTGGATAGATCACTTACGTGTTGACCGATTGTGTACTTTACATTTGTTTCCTGGCTAATTACGTTGGAAAACTTGGAGGAAACCTCATAAAATGCAACTCTGCGATTGCAGGAGCCACATCACGCTACCGACTCCTGAACCTGATGGTCCATACGTATGATGGAAGACCGAACACGGCTGGGAAGGCAGACTATAGTTGGCGATATCTACAATCTATCATAATTAAAAAAAGCTGGGGAATGGGATAACCGGTGCTATATAAAAAATATATAATAAAAATTGCTTACCCCTTCGCAGGTTGCATTACATGCAACAAACGTGCAATCAAACCAGACATTTGCTCCACCTCGGAGTTTGAAAATCTGAAAGTATGGACTAAATACTCTATCGCCAGAGGTGTAAAACCCTTCGTTCTTGTCAAAAATTTGGCCATCCCCACATCTACAAAAACAGCAGTTTTGTTGAGAGAACAGTGGTCTAGATTGGTTAAGTCTCGTTTATTAACATTTTACAAAACGATTAGGTTTAAGTGGATACAAATAAAACGGTGCGGTTACAACTGTAGTGCATCAAAAATTTGACAAAACTAGGTCATAGAGTAGATTCAATCTACACAAAAGAACATGGACAAAAAGGTGGCTTGGAAAGGAGACCTTTAAAATAGAAATGACCAGGATGCATTCAAACACCAATTCTGCAAGTAGCAAGTGAATTTAAATCTTGTTTAATACAAATAGCCCTCTTACAAAAGTCCTCTTTTGTAATTTTATTCCGTGCTTAGAAGTATTTCACTAATACGACGGCGGTGTATTCCAACAAAAAAATGAGGCTAACACAAGCAAGATGTGAAGCGCTTCCAGAATGTTGAAAAGTTAAAGAATTTCCTCCAGTGCTAAGTGAAGACCGGATTGCCACTCTTCAAATAAAGGAAACTTACGTTAAAATCAGAGGCCGACTGGATTGGACATGTAGGGAAATATTAGATTATACTGGCAGATGTTATGTAAGCAGATGGAATGAGTAATTCATAAAATAGTTATCTGATTAAATAAACTTACCCATTTATTAGGATATCATAGCTGGTGATTCCGCTGCTCGCCGAACAAGTGTGGGCACGGAATTGGTCTACGGTTTCTGATTAGGAAAAAAATGTTAAAGATTGTATTACATACATGATAGTAGATTCAATTCGCAATAATTAACCTAAATGACGGAACGGTTACTGGACATCTGGCTAGAAATGAAGATCTTAGTTTAAGAAAAGGACGGCAGTATCCAATAAAATTATATTTTGGTGGTATTTTAGCAATTTATTGTATTATCTAGGACTGCTGGAAAGCTGCAAAAAAAAAAAAAGGATGGCTGCAGATGTTCAAAACTGGATTGTACAAATTGGATTTCAACGCTTAAAATATGACGAGGTAGATGCATAATTAAATCTAGTTGGAGAGAGGATTCTAACGAGGAAGAATCAACCTTGGGAGAATATTTTAAATATGGTATTGGGAAAATAAAATAAAAAAAATCTCCCAGAAATAGGTAAATTTCTTACCGCTGGTTTCGGTTCCCATAAGCCTCCCCAAACTTCCATGCGCTAGGTTTCTTACATGAACTTGTCGATCCAGAACATCCAATAATTTTAATTCATATGCACCATATCTCCCCTGGGATTGGAAGACATTAATGGCTTCGGGAGCAATATATCTATTAGGTGGAACAGAAAGGCGAATTCATATTAAAAGTTCTGCTAGGTTAGACAATTTGTGATGTGGAATAGGTTTTATAAAAGCAGTTACTTTTTATTTGAATATTTATTAACCCATGGCATTGTTTGATCTACACGGACTGTCCTTTTAAAAAACAAAAAAGTGGAGATCGGGACAAGAAAAATCAAATGGTTCAATGTATTTGTTGTTTTGCAGTAAAACCAAGCCCCACTCTGAAACTTACGCTGAACCCACACGCTCTACAGAGGACCGGCTAGAGCCATACTCATTGTATACACAGGATATGGTATAGATCTTGGAATCCAGGAAAAGTTCCCGATCTCTTAAACCCCATCCCACTTCCACAGTCACCGAGTAAATATGGACGTCCTCGTGTTTCTGAAAATAAAAAGCGCATTAAAAAAGACCCGCAAAAGTCTCCATGGAAGTAAATTTCTTAAGATAGATGGGTTCCGGTCATTTAAGTTGAATAGCAATTAACGCATATTAAATTACGTAATACTTACATAAAACTGGCATGCATTGGTCACCACTCCTTGGTTGAATGAAGCATCGATGTAAGCAGACATTTGGGTTACGGCGCTCAGATGAGCTTGACCATTCTTACAGTGAACGACAGCGTATGCTGGTAGGTCTGCCCGAAGCTCGATCTCCGGCCTTCCACTTGGGTTGGATGGACAGTAAGGAATTACTGTAGAATATATATATAAAAAAATTTTAAAAAAAATTCTTCATGGTTTTGAAAACATAAAATGCTGAAAAAAAAATAGTGGGGGAAAAAAAACTAGCCCGCCAAGTTGAAGAATCTTTGAAAACCAAATTATTTAACATAAAAAGATGGAAAGACTTAAAATGAAATTACCTTCAGCGATCGGTTCCTCACGATAAGGTCTGAAAAGGAGATATAAAAAAAGACAAAATAAATTGGAACGTTTCTATACAAAAATGGCCAAGACCGAGGGTCTTTAACGGCGAGGGTAAAAATAGTTATGCAACCAGTAAAGATTTACATCCCATGGCTGTAGACCGGTTTTATATCATAAGTTCGAATGTTTGAGAACAGCCTTTGAGGAGGAGTTTTAGTAGTACGTCTATGTAAAAATGAGATATTACAGGTAAGTTGGAATAACATAGATATTGCTTAAGTGACTGAACAAAACGAGGGGTCTGGCGAGATATATATCTATAGAGCCCTGGGTTTGTAACCCCAAAAGGCCGCAGGTTCGAATTCCGGAGTCCAGCAAATCTTAAAAAATATGTGAACATTATAACTTCCTCCATCAGCTGCGATGTTTACATGTGGTAAATTACAAAGCCAGGTTATTTGAAAACCGTTTCTTTTTTTTTTCTTTTTTTTTTTAAATTAAGATTTCTTTTATTTATATATTACCAAAGAATGGACCGCTGGATGTCTGGGTACAATTGACAAATAAGTCACCGGTTCTATTAATATACGATAGCTATTGACCAGATTCTCATTGACGGAAATTTAGGTTTGCAATGAAACCACATTTCATGAAGGCCTTTGGGTAGTAAAAGTATATACTACAGACACATTTTATACATGATTAGGGTGGGGATTTTGGAAATGTAAATGGAATATAATATAATTGGCTATTTACCTTCGATTGCAGAAGGTCATCGCATCCATATAGTAGTAATAGCCGTATGTGTAGGCATAGTAATAGAACTCATAATAGTGTTGATGCTCATCTTGTAGTTCCTGTGAAAAGAAACAAAAATCCAACCGTAATATTGAAAATATGGATTTGGTGTTTGAAAAACTATGCTTCTACTTGTATGTACAATTAATAGCTTCATTTCACAATGTACCGATACATTTTTTCTAGAAGACATTCTTCCAATTCCAAGACAAGCCAATAAGGCCAATAAGACCTAGTCTTAAAAGTGGGAGGAGCCAATTTATTTCGACGGCTTTCTGAATGTATGAAGGGCAAGAATGCGATTTGGATTCTTCGTTATGGAGTTTTAGAATCACTTAAGACAGTTTTTCCACTTGAAACCTTTTTAAAAATATCATGAAAAACCTGGGGAGAAATTTAAAAAAAAAAAAAAAGTATACAAAAATTAACGATATAATTGGGTTCATAAGTCATAACAATTAAACCGGCTAGTTTAGAACACAAAACTGTTACCAGTGTCCCGATTGATTACATCAAGATGATTAGTCCCTCAAGCTAAATATTAATTTGTAATAAACATCTTCGGAGATGTGTTTGAGGTGATATATATATGAAAGTTTGTGGGGTAGCAAAATAGGCATACGTATTTAATACGGAAGTATAGTCATTAAACACGTAATAGCAAATTATACAGGTCTGTCTGAAATAGTGAGAGATGGGGCTCCAGGAGGATTATAGAGACTATTTTATTTAATTCAAATCTAGGGAGGTTTGAAACCAATATCAGCACAGAAAAGGCGCTTTGGGGAGGAAACAACTTGGGCAAAGCACTTTTAAAAAACAAAAATTGCAGATAAAAAAAACTAAAAAAACTATAACTTTGACTTACCAACACGCAAGTGTCGTACTTCAGATTATTCCATTCATGATGAATCATGTATAGTTCTACCCGGCTTCTTGGGGCAACAGTCACGACATAAGAGTTATAAGATGTGTCGTAGTAATAGTCACCATACCAGTCGATGTCCACGCAGGAAAATTCAAAATACATTGGGTCATTTAAATTGTTAACCAGATTGTAGGTTACAAACCCATCGTGATCACAGTGACAGTCCGAGTACACTACAATGAGAATGCATATAAAAGTAGAATCTACTAAAAAAAAAAACTTTCGAAATTTAGGTTTTATTTAACACAAAGATAAAAGGTGATTGTCCTTTATTCAGGAATCTGGCCAGGTAGCTGCCAAATATGGCGAGGCTGCCGTAGATATTATAAACGGATTTAGTCAGTTATTGTGTTAAATGTTTAAGGACAAATTATACAGCAAGTTCTTGCATCGACGAATGCTTCTACTTAACTAGCATCGTGCGGTCGTATTGTACGTGAAAATAAGCTCGATAAGGATAATAATTGTATAGAACTAAGGGTAACTCAATTAAAGCGAACAATATTTCGCTTTCAATACACCTTGTGGTCCTTTGATCGGCCAATAAGAGATCCTTTGTATTACATATCAGGGACTACAGGTATTCAATTTTAAATTGTTCGTATTAAAATAAAGTTTACCTCGAGAGCGCTCTTCTATACCAGGGCTGAAAAAAATTGTAATTTGGGTTAACTTAATAGTTATATATCGAGTAATATATATATTTATATATTATAACTGATGTTTTTTAGGTTTTGTACAGAGCCGAGGGTCAGGAACTTCGATCTTGCTCACGGAATCTTGAAATTTACTGCTTACTGGCTATATATACTTCAGGTACCTAAATGGACAGACATTTCTGGAAAGAATCGATTTTGTAGCAGCAATTTGTATATGTAGTTAAAAAAAATGTTAAACTACATTTTAGTTTGTATAAAAGTGGTGGCAAATTTTTATCATTAATTTAAAATATACTATGCGTACGTCCCATCAATATCACTGGTCAAAAGGGGAATACATAAGTGGGTCACAAAACATGCTTTTTGTAAGATCTTTTTTGAAGAGAAATGCCAAAGCATTGTTTCACCTACCTCCAAATTCACAGTTACTCCTATTTAGGCAGAAGTGTAAAATGGCCAGTATTTGTGTATAAATTAGAAAAGTTGCGAATTGGGTACCGAGGAAAATAAAAACCACATTTCTAACTGGCGTTAGCGGAATATAGTTTTTCAATATCAGTAGATTTCCACGAACGTGCAAATATTTTATTTAGTTTTGAGTGTCTTTGGGAGATTGAAGGACATACCGGTGGACACACCACGTATAGTTGTAGTATGTAACGGGAACATCGTCATCGAAGTAGTCATAGACGTATATCTCCGCGTTGTAATTAGTGGAGTAATAGTAGTTCTGAAAGCAAGTATTAAAAAAGTCCGCTATTAAAAAAGGACTAAAAGTTAACTCTTAGTTACAAATCTTTTCTTTCATTGGACTTTAGTCAAAATGGACAAAGCTAAATATAAAAAGCAGTCTGGATTTGTTTTTCTTTAATAGGAGAATCCTGTATTATATTTTAAAAATCATGAACAGAATTAACGAGTGGAAATCCTAAATTTGGCAAAAACAGTCCAGCAAAAACTTTAAAATTTAGCCTAATCTATGTGTAAATGCTCATTTTAATGCATTGAAGTATTACAAAACACCTATTGGTTGCACCGGTAGAGAAGTCCTAATTTCTCCCTTTGTGGCAATTAAAGCCCATATGGTCCGATGGATAAATCAGGAGGGTGCAGATAAAGTAGGTTAAATTGTGGATTAAAGTACTCCTCCAATAGTTAGGATAAATGGTCGAGAAAAGATCTTACATAAAGCACACACTCGTACGCTTCGTATCCATAGGTTTCCCATGGAAAGTAGACACGCTGTGTGTAGATCGTATAGGCTGGTACATAAACCTCCGAGTAGTAATAATAGTAGTAAATACCACAATAGATGCCAAACACCAAAGGCCGGGGAGAATTGTTCTCCAAATGAAGTCTCGCCCTACCCAGCGGGTCGGTTACGCATACATGGTCCCCTGTAAACGGTTGAATATTTCTTACGTAAATACAATTTTCGTTTATGCATGTACAGATGTTTTACCGCATTTCCATTCTAAAATCTCTACAATATCGAATTATTTTCACATAAGTCATACAAGTAAAAAGAAAAGTCTGCATTTCATAATCTTATCGGATAGTTAGGTAAAAAAAAGGATTATATTAAGCCTTTGTAATATACTTAGTAGCAATTGTTTTGTCGTGGATCTGAACATCTAGTTCAGGATTAACGACTTAAAAAAAGGGAAAGAACCGTTTTTCGACCTAAAAACATATTTTTATTGTATATTTTCAATACCAACCATTTGCATTGCACTTGCATAGCCGTTAATTAGTGGATTTAAAGAGAGGAGTTGACGTCATTGTTCCAAACCACGGTAGTTCTATATCATCTAGTCGTGGCTATTTCCCACTGGTGATCGACCGTGTTTTCGACTAATGACGTCAGTTCCCCCTGTTAAATGATCTAAATAACGACCGTGCTTACTTAAATGCGAGTGCAATACTGAGGTTGGTCTTTGAAAATATGAATTAAAAATAGTAAGTTTAGGTCGAAAAACAGTTGTCCTTCCCTTTAAGCAATATTGCGGATATGTGAATGTCCATTTCTCTAGCTCGTACAAAAAAGGCACAGCAGCAAACTTATTGATCAAAAAGTATGTATGGAAACGATATGAACTTACATTCTACATTCTGTGGTGCCACTAGCTTCACCTGAAACGGGATGAACCATATAAATTGTATTGGATTCGTAAGCGTTGAACAAACATCTTTAACAAGTTACGATTTGTTTGGGGTTGAAGTCATTCACTTATATGACGATGGATAGTCCAGTTAAGTTTTTTGCCTAATTACGGTGGAAAACCGGAAAAACACCTGGTAAAAAAAAAAACTCGCGTTTGCCGGAGTCACACCCTCATATCCGAGGGTCGACAGATGGACTCGATCCTATGAACGGTACATCGAAGTAGGCTTTAGGAAGCGCTCTCGTCCGCCACTAAGCCACGGCCCTTAAACAAGTTATGAAAGGAGTTATCCTAGGGTTACCAGAAAGGAGGCATAGACAACGAACGAGTATAGCTTAATACGGCGTTCCGGTGGAAAGAGCTTGTCTGCAGGTTTGGTAAAACGTTATTTAAAATAGAAAAAAAAAATGTTATTGCGGACATGGAAACGATTTTGAATACGTGATCTACGCAGTTCTATTTTTTATACTAGGCCGAACATTCCCTTTTGCAAGTGTCCTTTGAAATAGTTTTTTTGTGATAACTTTAAGTGTAGTATTGTCGGCGCCATCGTAATTGTTGGTTAGGTGGTTTAACGCCGTGCCTAAGGTTATTTGTCACATAACGGCGTGCCAGACCAATAGTTTGAAAGAAACCACCCTCAACTCAAGTGGCAACAAATATAACATAACAAGCAGGGACTTCACATCGCCCCTTAGCTTGTAGAGCACCAGGGCAACAGGAAACTCCCTTTGCATATTCAGTTCTTTCATGGTTTACAAAAAAGTAGCTATGAGTATTCTCCATTAGTGTTTGGACACTTAGTAATACATGTATAATGTTTATGTCCAGAGACCTATTTAAAAAGGAGGAAAAAAATCCAATTTGTAATTTGCCCTACGCCGACGAAACCTTTTACGCGTGTTCCGAAGGGATACAAAATTAACAAAAACTCACCAGACAAGCTACAAGAAGGAGGTACAGCATCCTATAAAAAAGAAGAAAAACGTCACTTTTTCATAACAATATTTACATAAAAATATAAAATTTGACGAGTGTACGATTACCAATTTGCAATAATTGCAGAAGCCAACATCTTTGGCACTCAAGACTTATTGAAAATATATTGCTTAAACTTATTAAATCTTTATATTACTCACATCAAAACTATCTAACAAAAAGACTAGAAAACAAAATACAGTTTTCACACAAACATAACACAAACGCTAACATAAAGGACACTTTTTGGTCCGATAGCCAAACTTATATACAATGCTTCACAGAGTGGCCTTCGTGTAATTCAACACGAAAACTCTGGCTCATCAAATGGTCGCAAAATGGTGTGTGGGATCAATCCATTCTCTTCCGACAACATTGTTTACATTTATGTGGTGTTAACCTCCTGTTCATATGCAATTTCTGGACTGAGTGATGTAAAAGATTGATTGAAATAAAACATAACGTCTAGCAAAACATGTATGGAAGAATGTACATTTTCACACCATTTGGAAATAGGTTATTTGTCTGTTCAAATCACAGGCGTTTTTATCCACTCATTCATATATAAAATACTGACAAGGCTACTTAGATCTCAAACCCTTCCATGCAGTTAGCAAATACTTCTTTTTTAGCTTTTTTTCTTGGACGGAAAATCTGGGAGTTAAACTCAAAGAGAAACGAAGGTTTTTTATCTTCGTAACCATGTATACATTTAAGAGCAAGTCTCCTCAGTCGAACAAACACGCAGGACATTTTGGTTATTTTTTTTATTAATCTGTAGAGTAGGGGGATCACCTATTCTCTTGAAATATCTTTTTCCAGGGAAAAAATGTGAAAAACGTTTCCAATGAACATCAAAGGATATATATCATATGTTTTCAAACTAATTGGTCTCGAAACCTGAAGAATAAAGTGTGTTTCCCTTCAGAAATTTAAGTATAGTGATTGACAAAAGAAAATAGGTGTAGTTACGTCCTATTAAAAAATGAAATATAATCAATGCAAGTAATTAGAAAGAACACATTGGTATGGTTTTCTTAAAACTTTACATTACTAGAATTGTGACAAAATTGTTTTTGGCCCGATATCTGTTGTTACAGCTGAAAAATAATAATTTAAAAATACAGTTAAATGATGCCAAAAGCTCAAATGGTTGGAAGTTTTCAACAGATAGAGGTAAAATAATGATCCGATGAGGTCATAACCCGGATGAATATTTAAAACGGGATGAATATTCAGAAAGCATTTAGTCACAGCTGTCAATGAGGTTTCAGAGGGTTCATCCCATGTGTCACCGCACATA
>JAVFBX010245878.1:0-10225 GCA_034783855.1 Mopalia kennerleyi | reverse complement strand
CTAAGCGTTGCAATCGCAACGCTTAGTGTAATAATTATTACACTAAGCGTTTTATTACACTAAGCGGCGCTACAGGGCTTTGTATCCATTTGGAAGTTACGACATAAAATGTCCCCCTTGCTTTTTGTTGTTGATTAATACGTGTGTAGCGGGCGGTTGGATGGAGCTTCCTGGAGCTTTTTGAGCTAAGGAGGAATGGAAGCCGATATCTTTGTGATGTCTTTTAATGGTTTCGCAAATAACATGAGTTTGTGTTATCTTTCGCTTCAAATCCTGATGTGAAACATCATATCAACAAATTCTTTAAATTATATTGACAGTGTTAGAAGCCCTACAGTATTTCGACGCTGATTTAAATAGCTGCTTTATAGATTTAGCTGTTAAGTTTTACACAACAAAAGACTGCGATGAGGAGAAAGTAAAGCGCCATAAGAGAGTAAAATATAAAAGTGAATTCACAGCAGCGACAGCATTCTCAGAAAATCGATAATAGGTCAGCTGTGACCCCAAGGAAAACTGGGAGAGGCCAATCGGTACTACAGACAAGTTTGTGTCTAGTTTTTATTGTATATGTGTTCACTATTTCTACACGTTTGATAGGATAAAATCTAGAGATTGAAAGAAACCCGGTATCTTCAAATGGGATTAGTGAACAGCTGTCCAGTGAAGAATATACGGATAAGATTATTGTCATTGCCGATAGCAGTGATCGGATTAACTTTACAATAGTTTAATAGAATATAAAATAATTTATTTGATTTCAGGACATATGTCTATATTACTTATGAGCAGAGAATTTACTTCAAATCTAAAGTACTTTTACGATCAATCCTGCGTTACATCTCAAAGTAGTGTCTATTAAACATCGTTAGACTTTCAAATTTACAAATGTTTGACTTCACAAATTTAACAACTATACAGTATGTATATCGACATCACACATATTTCGTCCATACATAGAATTGAGTGAGGAACAATGCAGTTTCTGTTTGGATATTTTTCTTTAGTAAGTTAGCTTATAATATCGACCAAAATAGCATTACCTTTCGCATATCTTTTTGATTTTCGTCTTAAAATCAGGTTTTTACAAATGACCCCAAAATATAATAAACTATTGAAAAGCTCATTGCTGATCGGAAATCAGTGTACGGGACAGCACGTGAAACGTCATGCTTTTTGAAAAATAAGTTGGAGCGTTTTGACGGGACCCTTGATATCCAATATACCAATTATTAATTTACCTGTGATAAAATTATGCAGTTTGCTTTCGAGTATAGGTATGCAAAGCTTAAATTTTAAATAATTTTTGACAATTCAAATTTTGAAAAGGTAACAATTCAGTATAATTGCACAAAAAAGAAATCTCTGACAAATAACGATTTTAAAAAAGTAAAGTCTCCCTTTGAGCAACATATATGTTTTATATTGATTGGTCGATTGATTGATTGGTGATCACGCTGTTCTATAAAGGTGTATCACTTTAAGTGAATCTGTCGTCATATAACATATATGACTGACTTATGTAACGAACCAGGGTACATTTAACCCGACCCAAGGAACGTAGAAGCTTGGGATTTTCGATGTATGCCGATGGTAGCCAAAAAAGTAACGCAAACTCTCTCAGACAGACAAACACACCCTTGTATAGACATGGAAAACAGAAGCTTAAAGTTACAGAAGTTTGAAAACACCACTGCCAATCCTTTTCGCTACAGTATCTGTTCTACCAATTCTGGCCAACGGTTGGTGTTTGTACAAGGTTTGCCGGTTGGGACGAGTGCTAATCGGCCCTCTCTGCAGTGACGTCAATCGGATGACCATTTCTTGTATCGCAATGATACCACAGAAATTTGAGGTTAGCCATAGCTCCCAGTAAGAAGTTGGACAGTTCACAAACAGGTGAATATAGCACCTTTTAATTGTAAGTGGACTGACGATGAGTAGGCTATGATAGTAATACTTACGGAGAATACACAAACAAACAAGCTAATGTCCACCTTCCAGCTAGTACTCAAACGCTGTACGTGCTAAAAGACAGGGCTCTACAGTCCATGGTAAAACTTTGTTATCATTCATTAATTACAACGAGACTGATATCCTTCAATAAGCCATGTCGAAAGACTTGTTCCGCATTATGTGTCCACGTAATAATGCCACATTAATCGTTCTACCACAGACAGGGAGACAATAGGGAAATCACATAGTAATAAAGGGAGACACCCACGAGTCGATGAATTACCTCCCGTTACACTTAAATACGATGGAACACAGATATAATAGCGCCCGAAGTCTTTCTGAGCTACTAGAGGGAATGTTAATTGGGTAGTCAGATTATGCCAGTAGCCTACACAAGTTCCCATGCTCTATGAGCAGTAATTTGCATACACATATGACTGACGTTATTTGGCAAAAATGTTTTGCTTCATACTTTCTGGCAAAACAAGGCGTTCATCCGTAAAAGCCAGACATGTTTGGACAATACGTTCATCTCAAAAGCTATGAAAAGGGGTATTGACATAGAGCACTTGTACATTGATTCTGGCTACCCTGATTGGATAACATACATTAAATTACTCATTTCATTATGTGAAGATATAGGTTGACGAATTCCAGTAGTAGATGTCTGACCAACAGCTAAATAAGTTAGCATATGTATTTGTTCTAGCACTAATTCCGTACTCGATTTATTATATCTTGGCTTACTATTTCCCCCCACACATAATTGGACGTCTGGTTTGTAAATAACGTCAATGTCATAATGCTGCCATACATTGTTCACCGAATAACTTATAAATGATCCTGCTATTAGATTAGGGCTAATGTTGATATTGCATCCACTGATAGTTGAGCAAGGTGTACACCTTATATGTATGCCGAATTTCTTACAGAAGTTCGCGCCAGAACTGTCTTCATTGACGCATATTAAAAACTGGCTAACTGAAGAAACTACATTTGTAACGCTCGGCATCTAATTCTATTGTCTCTTTCGCCCTCTATCATCAAGTCACCAGCAACCGCTTAGACAACTGGTAGACCATCATCGAAAAGTTCATTCACACTTTTCTAGAAATCGTCAGATGCTGGCAAAATTCCATTTATAGCGACCCTTTGGCACAGAAACAGTTGTCAAAACATAACTTTCGTCATCCAATTTGATAGACCAAAAACGTCTTTTAAATCGGTTTTGTTTGTAATATTTAAGCAACTAACAGTTCAGGTAGGATGTTATCAACAGTTGCCATTTGATAAATAGCACACAGTTGAGTGTTTATGGATCTAAACAAAATATAAGACCTATCATATTCGAAATCCAATTTGATGATTCAGAAACATGTGAAAGAATGCTTCATGTTGTCATAATCGACCGTGATCAGATCCATTTTCATTATAGCTTTTCATCCAAAAATTGCAGTACAAGTTATCCGTATCAAGTAAAACTCAATTATAATTTTTGTTGAATTAAAAATTGCTTAGTTACTTATTTGTTTTATTGGTATGTCCATTGAATGGAGAATTTAGGATTTGAAGCTTGTAATTCATTCAGATCAGACTTCTTAAATAATTCCTTGTATGTACGCAATGGTAAAACATTGCATGTTACGCCACAATCAAGTTCAAAAGTTAATTTATTATCAGTGTGACATGTAGTTTCCATGGTATTTTAGATAAGCTTTTGGAGACCGTTTACATAATCTGTAACTGATTACAGAGATTCGGGATCTGATGATTCACTGAAACTTGATATTCATGATTAAATCCTTAATTTTGAAAACATCTTTTTTCGCAGCAATCTGTATCGTCAAATTTGAGACAGAATCTGTCATGATCTTGACATTGTTCACGTTTCGTTGGATGATTTCCAGCACATAATTTTAAATTTATAATGTCGTTTGTTTCCTACATTTACCACTGAACATTATTTGATTTATTTTCGTAAGCTTGGTATTATTTTTGTTTCACCATCTGTACTTCATTTGAGGTTGGTTTTCTTGTAGGAGTCTCGTAAGTGTGCATGCGCTTGTTACTCTGCCCAGTTTTATTTCGATCGATAAGTGTATCCGAAATTACAAGTTTTAATTAACCCTCGTAGCGTAGATAACCATGGATCAAGATTGTCTGTGCTTTATTGGTGCTGCGCATTCTACATATATCTTTTATACGTTTCTTTTATTTAGCCTTCACGGGGTTACGAGGTTTCCTTTCGGTTTTCCACTGTAATAAGTGTGAAACAGTGTGTAGTGGACAATCTGTCATCATATAAGTGAAATACCCTTGAGTACGACATTAACCCCCAATCAATCAAACAAACAAAACAACAAACCAGATTTAAACAACAACAACGTCGATGTAAAGTATTGTTTTTACCGACTAAAAATGTATATATATAGTCTTATATTTAATTGATGGAAGGCCGCCCCATGGCTCAATCTGCCAGACAATGGACTGCCGAATCATCTTCTATGCAGAGCATCAGTTTGTTTTTAACACTGTTTCTTGTGGATTTCCTGAAGCAAACATACCAGCAATGCAAAGAGACCATATAATTAAGACACGGCGTTAAGCATTATTCAAATATAACACTTTTTTCGTGGTCGCTTACATAACCTATCCATATCATCTTGTCCTTTACTTGTTTATTCCTCTTAACTTTTATAAACAATAAAGCTAATCGTTAGTTACATGCCATCTAAGATTAGTTGTTGAACTGAAGAGTTATACATGGTTTTTAAGTTTAAAGACAATACCTATTAATCGGCTGATTTTCTGTAATTATTTATATTGTTAAAAAAGAAACTCTTGATTATAAGGTAATGGGTATGTCATTTCCATTTGGAGCTAAAAAAAAACGATGTTAATTCTTTGTACTGTTCCTTAATAGTTTAATCTAAAAGATGTCATTCGCAAGGATATTCACTCGTTAAGTGTGCTTTTGTTCAATCGTATATGCACATTGCTTACACTTACACTGTGCAGACGCAAAACTTTTTACCATCACAGTTGACAGTTGAAGATACATTAATATAGAGGATATTTAAGCAAAACAGTTTTTCTCACTATGATATTTCGCAATTATTTCTCATTTTCGAGGTGAAAGCGTTTATATTTTAGGGCGAGGGAAATATATAATTGTTTTGATTGAAAACAACAGTTATCTCCAGTAGAAATGTCATCAGTCTGATTCACACCTTCTGCATTACCGGATGTCGTACCAGTGCTTAAACAAATTTCACAGTTTGATTGTCAGCTACCAATCCAGTGTGTTCTCCTGGTTTTAAACTACGTCTTCTGTTCCCTATTATCTCTGATGAGATAGGCGACCGTTGTGTTCGTTTTAGCAAAGCCAGAGGATCATGCTACCAAATCTTCTTTTCCTGTGTTTATCTGGAATTCGAGGGAAAATGTTCTGAATCACATAGAAACAAGGATTTTTGACTTAAATTCTTTACTAAGATTATAGTCATAATTAACAAAACGACAAATTAGACGTCCAAGCATATACCTAGCAAAATCATTCAAACATAACCATCAGCCACCCTGTTGTGCTGATCTTTTACAATTAAGGATGACAGTATAACCCTTTTTTCCGGTTTAATCCTGCTAGACGAAATAAAAACAAAACAACAAACGAGATGATCGGAAAATACGAATGCGTGTTTTTCTCCAATCTGAACTAATTGATTTGATATGAGGACAAACTATGAGTTACATGGCAATAAATGACCAAGTAGATCCGACATATGTTCGAAATAAGGTGAACAACTTTTATTTGTTCTGCTTCTGTTCAGAAGCTAGGAATTATTGACAATGTACTATTGGGTCAAAGAGACTGGCTTTGTCAAAGTACTGAATAGTGCTAGTAATGTGGGACTTGACAATATACATTGTAATGCTATGTTTGGACTCATGTGATTGCTGTCAACTACTGGTACATCTATCTGACTTTATTTGAACTCATGCCACGGCTGACAACTACTGGTACATCTATCTGACTTTATTTGAACTCATGCCACGGCTTACAACTACTGGTACACCGATATGACCTTCAGTTCGCATGTTCAACACACTGCGTCTCTTGGAAATTTTAATTGATCATCAAGCACCAATGACATTTATACATCTAGCTGATAGATGGTAGTTATGGATTATCCAATGAGAGCATGTGTATCACAATCAACAGAGACCGATTATGTGACATATCCGGCTAGGGCAAATGTTTGAAACATTACCAGACGATTATGATAAGCATCATGCCATAGAGCTCCTATTGGTATGGTGTATCCATGGTGTGTTGGAAATCTTCAGACACAGTTACAAATGTCAATATTAATGTACTGTATGTCCAAATAAACCCTTATTCTCAGCAAAGTATAACCCGCTTGAAAATATCTTGATCAACTTTGTTTAAAAATGTCAACGTTTACTGCTATAATCCTTTTTTAACGACATTACAAACCTATAGTTTAACCTTACCAACCTGACAAATACTAGTCAGTATTGGCCATTCTAAAAGAACGGAATCAAATTAATCTATATTTGTTTACGTCTTAGACTCGGCATTGAAGGCCCATCTAAGTTAATATAGCATCTATACAGCGAACTTGCTGTGTGGTAGAGTAGGAACTATTTATTAATTGATATATACCAGGATAAATTTCTCTACGTGAAACATAGATCAACTTTTTAAACTGGTTCCTGTGTTATTCGTATACTAGATTTCCTCCAAAGTATAAGTAGTGATAACCATTATAATACAATAAAGACAAATTCATGCCTATTAAAAACATAATCAACAGCTTGTGTCTCAAATGTTTAAGGCGAGTGTAGGTGTTACACTACCCAGTGGTAGTGCTTACTTTGGGGGTGCTTGTGTGTGTGGTGCTGCTACTAGTGCCTGTATGTTTTCTGCGTTTACTGCTAGACTACTTAAACGGTTTTTAAACAAGTGTGGTAGTTGGCATACTGGTGAAGAATGCTTTCATTTAGAGCCGCAATATACCTTACACAAAGATATGTGCATGATTTATGTACATTATAACGAATTGTGATTTCAGCAAGACTGATGGAGAGTTCTTTCATCTAAGTAACTATATTTAAAAATGTATAGCACAGCGTACATTTAAGTTACAAAAGTGAACTTCAAGTAAAGTAACTCAGGGTCCAATTTTCGTGACCAGTGAATAAAAAGAAATTCAAATATAGTATGTTTTGTGTGTCAGTGTGCTTAAATAGTATTTACCTGGTGGGTTTTTAGTCCAATAAGATATAACGCTGTAGCATAATTAGACCATTTAAAGAAAAAATAAATCTGGAGGATATCGAAAGTGTCACTCACGGACCAATTTTTGTGACTAGAGATAAAAAAAAACAAGTTAAATTTCATCTATTACTCTGTGTCTTTGTACTTAAACATACTTTTAGCGCAGTGGCTAAGCTAAAGAAACACATATACCGTATGCGTGAACAAAATGGCTAACAATAAATTGAACTAAAACTAATTTTGTGGCAGCAGTAAAAGCTAGACAAACCTTACAGACGACGAAATGTGTCGGCGGTATAGGGCGGTATTCAAGAACATCATTACGGTACTGGTTCAATATCGGGCCAGTATCGGGTTTGTATCTTTACCGGGTCAGTAACGGGCGTTTGGTTTAATTAATAGGTCGGTACCTTAATAACAACCTGGTAGCGTATGCAAAACCAGCACAGGACAAACAACCGTAAGGCCTTACTGGGCCTGTATCTGGACAATAACGGGAAAATTAAACTGGCTTTCCTTAAATTTGCCAGTACCGGCCAATTCTAGTTATTTCAGCACTGGTCCAATAGCCATACATGTGTCAATGGGCCTGAATCGGGTATATAACATGAAATTTGTACGGCAATTCCTAATGGGCCAGTGCCGGGCCATTGTTGTCAATTTCGATGGCGATTGGGTAAAGGCAAGCCAGCACTGGTCCAGTATTGGGTTAGTACAGTAAACATTTGCCGGTACGACCCATTATGAGCCGTAAATAAACCAGTATTGGCCCTGTATAGCAATGTTGAATGGGATGAGTTCCACAAAGACTCAATGGTTTTTCGAGCAGATATTTCTTAAACTTTTTAATAAAATGCTAAATGATGTGAAAATAATGGTTCCTTTTTAAACTGTCATATTGTTTTGTTCACAGGTCATATATATGCAGCCATAAAGCTTCAACAATCCGTACAATAACTGGAGGTGTTTTAATATTGGATATGATGCGCAGACTGATGGGTCTACCCAGGAAACTTTTATATATCTTGTTATCAGTTTTAATTGTGTTGCTGACCATTTTTATGATGAGAAATGCCACGAATATACCTTATCAGAGATATGAGCTGCAGTTCACCAGGACAGTTGCTGACCAAACACACACATCAATCAACCACACCAGCCACTGGTCCAAACTGTTCGAGAAGCCGCCTGAACTTCAGTGCTCAGCTTACATAGAAGGGGACCAAGTTTTAACCAAAGCTGCTATAATGCGCCAAAAATCATTTAAGCCTACCATTATTCCCGATGAAAAATTTTCAGAAATAACTCTTGATTGTGATGAATATAAACGTTACAGAGGCTACCCAACATCCATCCGACCGATTGACGGGAACTTCTCCATTGCATTCAGTATTTTATTATACAAAGAAGCCCAACAAGCAGAAATACTTCTTCGTGCAATATATAGTATACAGAATATTTATTGTATACATGTTGACGGCCACTCGCCACCAAGCCTTCATTCAGCTATGCGATCAATCGCCAATTGTTTTCCAAACGTGTTTATTGTGTCCAAAACAGAAAAGGTGGTGTATTCTGGAATGAGTCGCTTACAGGCTGAATTAAACTGCATGAGCGACTTACTTAAAATTAATAAACAATGGAAGTATTTCATTAACCTTCCGAGTCAGGCATTTCCATTGAAAACAAACTCAGAATTGATTAAAATTTTAAAAATATACAATGGTGCAAACGACATAGAGGGTTTGTCAAATGCACGAAGTCTTCATAGGCGCTATAAATTTAAACATATAGTTGAACAGGTGCCAAACAGCGACAGATTGCGAGTGGTAAAGACAGAAACTGCTAAAGAACCCCCTCCACATAACATCACTGTGGTAAAGGGAAGTGCGTATGGGGTCTTCTGCAGAGAATTCGTTGACCACATCCTGATAGATCGAATGTCGCTGGATTTGTTGAAATGGATGGAAGAGGTGGATAGCCCTGATGAGTATTACTGGGCGACTCTGAATCATCTTCATCTGAACGGCCATCTAAAGACACCTGGCGGCTACACAGGTAAGTCAGGCATTGATTGCCAATAGGCGCTTTCTACTGAACGTTTTCGTTAATCATTGTGAAGCTGTTGTCTACGGCTTTTGTTCGACTGGTAAATTCGCCATGTTTCCTAACCACATAACCGATTTAACAGGAATACAATTCGCGGAGTTTTGTTCTACACAAAACTTCACGAATGTACCAGACCCACAAAAATCGTAGACAACTCTGCCTAATGAAAACATACAGTATTCTATTTAAACTCAAAATGATTCATTTTTAGGCCTAAGTTTTACAACATAATAGTGTTAATAACAAGGTCGCATGCTCACTTTCGATGTCATTCTCAAAGCGAGGTTTGCAAGCCGGAATTTTCACAAAACTATGTAATCGTGGCCCAACGCGACATATCGTTTTACACTCCCACGGCAATCTACTTAAAATCAGATATCAAAAACGCTCCCCGTGTTTTGTTTGTCGCTATATTGAGATTTAACGTAATCACCCCACCTATAATTTCGATTACTTTCCTAAATTGGCCAATCACAGATCTGCTTCTCAATTTTGGTTTGTGAAAGCCGAAGATTTCCGCGGATGAACCGAAGTTTCCTGACTGCGTATTTTTACATGACCAACATATACATGCACGCGGAATCAACAAACACCATTTAATAATAAACTTTGAGTGGAATTGCATCTTCCCCCGTCTATATGTAACTTACAACATCAACACAGAAGAAACACTGATTCTGCTTGTTTTCGTTGAATTCATTTTGTAACCATCAAATACCATCTAGCTTCTTAATATAGACTGGGAACTTAGGGATAAACCCGCACCATTACTGACTTATCAGGAAGGGGTGCGTAGCAGTAGTCCGACACCCCACAAGTCCGACAGCCCACAAGTTCGACAGCCCACAAGTCCGACAC
>JAVFBX010245867.1:0-10226 GCA_034783855.1 Mopalia kennerleyi | reverse complement strand
GCCAAGTAAAACCATTTTTTTTTAACCAGAAAATCAATGTTTCGAACAACCCAAAACAAAAACTTAAGACATGTTGTCTACATTGGCTGTCGTAGAGCAGTTAAGATTTTACGCGGTTTCGCAGGACGAAATGTTTCTACTAAGTACTAAGTGCTGGAAGACGAGATGCTTTAACGAGAATTCGGAGGACGAAAGGCTCAAACAAGGTTTTGGAGGACAGTGTGCTTTTACAAGAGTTTCTCCCGGATTTCTTTCTTCAAACAAAAGATTCCGCATAATAGTCTTAAATGCGATGTATTATTCCGTATGATGTCAGTTGTCGTTCAACGCATGAGTTTATAAATAATAAATGCTACTGTTATTCCAGTGGCTACAATTTCGAACTTGACCGTCATTAACTCAAATGACTTTGATGCAAATTTTTAGCGAATTTAAAGTAAGTGTTGTATTTTGTTTGTAGTTCACGGATCTGTAGATGGGTTAATAATGACCACGCTATATCCTACACTTCCACTATTTGTGACGGGCGTGAAGGCTAAACAAGCTCTCTGGTCGCTTACTCTCTTTGTTACCGGGGTCGGTCAGGTCGTAGGACTACCAATGGCAGGTAAAACACAATGAAAATGTTGTTATTTTCAATAAAGTGGAATGCTGGGCTCCGGCTAACTGTAACAGGTTTGCAAGTGTTTTTAAATGGACGTTATGGATTTCGTGTCAGGCTTTTATTTATATTATCGATCTTTATCGATCGATTTTGACCTTTCATTCTATTGTAATGACAAATGTACCCACGGCTATTGATCATCGTTTACGAAAGTCACGTTAAGAGAATGTTACTTTTGGCTTGAAAGCATACAAATATGTCCTCTGGATAAGGGCAGTTTGTTTTTGTAGAGTAGCAATGCTGTTTTTACTTAGCACTGGAGGATAATTAACTTTTCGCATCCTGGTTGTGCTATAGTGTCAATTATTGTTCGAAAACACCGCCGTCATATTAGCGAAACAACCTTAACCTCGGCGTAAAACACCAATCAATCAATCATAAATATAGTATGAATAGTATGAGGCAGTCCCATCAACGTAATTCTTATAAAAGCCACAAAATATTCAAACAGCTATTTTCTTTTCTACCAGGTTTGATCTATGACGAGACTTCTTCATATAAACTGGTCTTCTTTATTGCCGCGGGTGTCTTTGGTTCGGCAGCTATTGCTTTCCTCTTCCTGGCCTGTCGAATATCAAACACCGGTGTGGTTACGGAACAAGATATGGTCATACAGAGTCCGGGTCATAACAAAGACGACAGCGAACATCTTGCTCTTAATGAAAAGAAAGAAGTTCCATCCCAAAAGTACAGTTCCACGGGGGAAACTGCAATATCAAAAGACAGCAGTCTCCCTAAGGGCAATGGTGTGTAACACTTAATCTCTTTTACAAGACTCTATAAACTATGTGCTTATTTTATCTTGTTAAATAGTAAAAATAGTCTATTATTCTCTAAATAAAGGTTGTAACTATACATCACAGTTTCTGGTGTTCCGTATACTATTGTAATTGCTCAATGTATCTTTGCAATACAGGTTTGCCTTGTGAGCAGTCCGGTGGTAAGAATGCTACTATTTGTCATAACCTCCCACCTCCTCGTAAAAAATCACTTTTCCTTACCGCCGATTCAAAACCCCCTATCCCAGGTACCTTATTGCATGCGGCTGCCCAGGGTGAAAGTGTCAGAACAATGTCAGCCAAAAAAGATAAAGATGTCACATATGTGAACTCGGAAAACAGTGATAAGCATATCCATGATGGTGCAATGGCAAGGGAAGGGGGTAGCGCTATGAAGAAAGGGGGTCGAAACATCCATGATGGTACAATGTCAGGTAGCTCAGCGCCTTCTGGTGGTAATTCAGTGTATGCAGCTGGTGGTTTTCAGTCGTCAAGAGGAGAGAGTAGCGTTCTGGCTAATGGTGATCAAAACATCCATGATGGTACAATGACAGGAAGTTCAGCTCCCTCTGGTGGTAATTCAATGTATTCAGCTGGTGGTTTTCAGTCGTCAAGAGGAGAGAGTAGCGTTCTGGCTAATGGTGATCAAAACGTCCATGATGGTACAATGACAGGAAGTTCAGCTCCCTCTGGTGGTAATTCAATGTATTCACCTGGTGGTTTTCAGTCGTCAAGAGGAGAGAGTAACGTTCTGGCTAATGGTGATCAAAACATCCATGATGGTACAATGACAGGTAGCTCAGCGCCCTCTGGTGGTAATTCAATGTATTTAGCTGGTGGTTTTCAGTCGTCAAGAGGAGAGAGTAGCGTTCTGGCAAATGGTGGTCAAAACATCCACGATGGTACAATGACAGGAAGCTCAGATCCCTCTGGTGGTAATTCAGTGTATTCAGCTGGTGGTTTTCAGTCGTCAAGAGCAGAGAGTGGCGTTCTGGCAAAAGGTGGTCAAAACATCCATGATGGTACAATGACAGGTAGTTCAATCCACACTGGTGGTAATTCAATGTATTCAACTGCTAAAGGTGATCTAAACATCCGTGAAGGTACAATGACAGGTGGCTCAGCCGAAACTGGTGGGAATTCAATGTACTCAACTCGTGGCTTTCAGTCGTCTAGAGGAGAGAGTAGCGTTCTGACTAAAAGTGATCAAAACATCCATGATGGTACAATGACAGGTAGTTCAGCACCCTCTGGTGGGAATTCAATGTATTCAGCTAGTGGTTTTCAGTCGTCAAGAGGAGAGAGTAGCGTTCTGACTAAAAGTGATCAAAACATCTATGATGGAACAATGGCAGGTAGTTCAGCGCCCTCTGGTGGTAATTCAATGTATTCAGCTAGTGGTTTTCAGTCGTCAAGAGGAGATAGTAACGTTCTGGCTAAAAGTGGTCAAAACATCCATGATGGTACAATGACAGGTAGCTCAGCGCCCTCTGGTGGGAATTCAATCTACCCAGCTGGTGGTTTTCAGTCGTCTAGAGGAGAGAGTAGCGTTCTGACTAAAAGTGATCAAAACATCCATGATGGAACAATGGCAGGTAGTTCAGCGCCCTCTGGTGGTAATTCAATGTATTCACCTGGTGGGTTTCAGTCGTCAAGGGGAGACAATTTCTGACGGAGCCGAAGGGATCTCCCACAATGACGCACAACCATCCGGTGTTCCACATTCCAGGGGAGAATTCGATAGTACCATCGCCAATGGTAGAAGTGTCAATCATAATTTTCTTGCTAATGGCAAAGGTGGTAACGATGCAAATTACGAATTTAGTCAAACGGGTCTTAGTTGATTACAATCCCGTGTCAATGATCTCGAGTGAGCAGTGGGTAATAAGTATGTTTATGCTTATACTATGAACACAGAATGATTTTTATAGAACAGATAGCACTAAACCATGTAAACATTCCCACTCACATACCATATAACTATTTTGTAACGATTGTACCGCAGGAAGAGCATTTGGAGATGTAATGCTGTGGAAAGGTTCTAAACCAGTTCTTCAAATGCTATTTATGAAATAGAGCAGTGAATACTAATGCTTTTATTTTGAACACTGGTTTTTATGGACACTCGTATATCTGTAACCCTAATATATAGTCTTTCACAAGCACTTAACCCAGGCATGCCTGAATCTGATAGTGTTGAAAATAACCAGAGACGGAGATAATCGATTGATGTAGAACGTCATGCTACCGACTGGAGAGAAAAGACCAATGTTTATCGTCTGGATTCGTAACATAACAGTCTAAGCTGCCGCGTTAATCAAGCAGCTACAGTGTTCAACCACATCTCACCGATTTCCCAAGTATTCCGGTTTTCTAAAAATATATTTGTATTGAAGAGAAAGAACATTGCCTCCACCGAGATTCGAACATGGGTCCCTGTCTATTTTATTGTATGTTAAATAAATATATACTGAATAAATGAAAAGAGAAAAAAATGCTTGCCTCCATCGGGAATCGAACCCGTGACCTATGGGCCACAGGTCCTACACTCTACCGATTGAGCTACAGAGACTCCGGTTCCTTCCCGAATTCTAACCAGTGAAAACGGTGATTTTCTCTCTATTAAAGCACGGTCACAGGGACTTTTATATGTGTGGGTGTAAGCAAAGTTCATCAAATCAACGTGGATAAAGATAGATGTATATGACCGAGACAAGAAAGCAGCATGGAACATTAGAACCCACAACTTTCCGAGGCAAGGCGGAAAAGAAGATAGTTACTTTAAGCCTTTCTTCCTTTCTTACCTTGCCTCCATAGGCGATAAAACATGAGTTAGCTAGAGTTTACAACATCTACTTTAGGATGACCTCTCTTTACTCTACCCAATCAGATTGGGGTTTTCCAAGACTAAAAAAAGAGGCCGTCTAAACACAAGATGGCAAGTAGGCTATATATAGTATATACATGCACGATCTTAGTCCCAGTAACGAGTCCTGACGTCATCACAGACATGTTAATTGACACTGGCGCCAAGCTTGTTTGTTGTAGACTTTGAAGTGTAAACGACTTTTTGGTTGGCTGCTTGTTTCTACCATAGTCCAGTTAAATTTCTGTCTCATTTTTCCTTCGAACTACAGCAAGGGATAGTAATGTGGAAGTTTCGTCTTACACATACTGACCCTTGCATAGGATAATGTAGAACCCGAGAAGCCCCAATTAGTTAGGCGATCAGAACTAAGCTAATGGAGATTTGGTTAAAACCAGACTGCGAGAGATGTCGGAATGTCGTTACCGAATACACCTGCGCAGACGTGTGGTCATTTTAATTAGATGATATTTAATAAAGAACATATTAATTGAGCAGCTTTCCGACAAGCATGTGAGTCAGGTGCAGCATATAAAGAGGTCTTTCAATTTAATTATTATATTATTTTTTTTCTCTTGAAATTATTAATCAACGCCACCAACACTGACAGTGTAATCTATACTATCGTTTTGTGGGTAACAATAACCGAGATGCTACACATATGTGCATACACTTCTTTGGCTGAAAAGTGATTTGTAATTTGTTCAAATATAGCTCGTTATCAATTTAAATTAGCTTATGTCTTGTATGTGTCTTTGTTCCAAACTTTCATATATTTAATACTTTGCTTTATTACGCTTTTCGAACACAAAATTAATTATCACTCAATACTATGCTTGGCAATTATTTTTCTTCAAATCCATGCACACTATTATTACCCAATTACTTGTATAATATTAAGCACTTATAAGCTTGGCATTTAGTTAATTTTGACAAAACACTGTATCTGAATAATGCAATTTATTAATTATCATACACCAAGCCATGTAGGCCTATGCAATTTTTTTTTACAAAGCACCATATACATAGACACACTTACTTCATGTGTTGATTGAGTGGTTCATATCGCTGTGCCCAATGCTTATTTAAGAAGAATCTCAACAGTTCTTACAGGTTAATATGGGTGCATTTTAGCATGCATTCTGAAAAAGCTAAAAACGTGTTTTATCTGGATTTAGAGAACCAATTCAATGTTTCTAAAAGAAAGGAGACCTGTGACGTCAAAATGAGCAATGTGATTTGAGCTACCGCGTATGCTAAAAATGGTGGCATATATCTAGATGCGAATTCGTATCCAATAAACTATACAATATATAGAGATACGAGGTGCAGCCCTATGAAAACTACAGAAATAAGACCTGGCTCTGAATACTAAATAACTTTGAATGCACATGACCTAATTACCGCGGAAGACATTTTTAAAGATTGTGGTACTGCTGGCAAATGCTTGGTTTTGACATGAAAATGGTCGTTGAGGGGTCGTTTTATGGTTCGGTCTAACCGAAAATTGTCTAAGGAAGGCAACGAGATGGTTTATGACAGGGTAAGGCCATGTAATTTTTATATATTTGAAGTTTCGAACGATGGTATGGTTAGGAAGCGTCATGTAGCATAGCTAGCATATATCTGGACATTCGTTTTAGAGTTCTTACTCTGTGGGCATCTTTGACAAAATTTCGGGAGGAGGAGCAGCGTATGTGGAATCTAACAAACAGATAGGATCAAAGTACGCTTTGATGCATGGAAAACCTAAGTTTGATCCTGTGTGGAAAACTTCGCCAACTGTCTAATAGTATAATAGCACATTTGGTGAACAAATCCAGACGTTCACGAAAAGATAACTACATTCATGCTGCCCTCACCACACCATGGTGTCCCGTGCCTGCATCTTTTCTTTGGTGTTGCTTTCTTTGTTTGATTTGGGTTTCGTCACATCCAATGTTAATCCACTCATGTGTCAGACCGATGGGCGAAGGCAACCATCCTCGACGCCACCGGCAACAAACAATAACAAATAATATCAACATGCAATTGGTCTTTACACAAATACCACATCAAATTGACATAACGTCGACCGTTAACCCCCTTTCTATTCTACGAATAACAGTGTGTGACGGGCCCGGGTAAAACTGTTACGACTTTAACAACGGCTTTAGGAAACTTGCTCCAACTTTCAGGAGTATGAAGTGAACTAGCGGCTAGATTTGTTTCTAATTTTGATGGTCTGAAGGATACGGCTGTTCACACTTGGTCTGGAAAACACTGCTTTCATTTAACACAGAAGAGCAGAAAGAGCTATTAAATATGTGTATTTCCGTGACCGATATTACGGAACAAAATAAGAAATGCGCATCCTGGACAAGCTTGTCCTCTAAAGGAGACTTTAATGTGACGGTAAGACTTGGTTAGACTATATATGAGCGGAGATTTCATTTCCAGACTTCCTCATCATCAAAGATTCAGGGGCCTTTTTTTCTTGACAAAATCCTGCATCCACCACTGATAGTCCTCATGATGGTTCCATACAAACGAAATATTGGGTTCAAAATAATTAGCCATTTTTTTAGTATAATAAAACTCTTGGCTATATAGCAAATATGTAACTATCAGCTCCGGCTCTTAAAATTAAAGTCTAAACATGAAAAGAATAGGAAAACCGGACAGTAGTCTTCGGTGGTGGCGATTAAGTTAACTCCCTAAATCGTGAAATGACACGCGTTCGTATGTAACGTCATAACACAGGCGAATTCATGATTTTTGCCCGGTTACTCAAAGCCAAGGGTCGGTATTCATTAAACTACTTAAGTATTACTTTAAGTTAAGAAAAACTTAGTGAGTTTTCAAACATCACTTTAAATACATAAACATCATTTTGTTTACTTTTTTGTGATACTGTATGATAGACTGTAAGTAAAATTAATTTTTTAAAAACTTACTATTTCACATTCAATTTGTTTTCACTGGAAAATAACAGGCTGGAACAGGCTAAATATTTATTTACTTTTGTAAATACTTGAGTAGCTTTATTGAGTACGGGCCCTGTTTACTATACGGATTTTTATATGACACTGCGCATAAAAAGTAATTTTTATTATGACGTGACGTTCATGTCTTTGTTACGCAACGTCATCCTATAGGCTGTTAGGCTAACGGAGCTTTCGCCACTGACCCTAGATCATGTTTGTTTGTTTGATTGGGGTTAACGTCGTACTCAAGGGTATTTCACTTATTTGACGACGCATTGTCCACTTCTCATTGCACCTTGCTTTATAACCTTGGAAAACCGGGAAGAAAACTTATAAAAACCACCTCCGCGATTGCCTGAGCCACATCGACATGCGGGCTCGATCCGGTGAACGGTACATCGAAACACGATAAGTAAGCGCACTCGCTACCATTAACCCACGACCCCCAGATCATATGACGAGATAATAAAATCTTCGTTAGCCAGTTACAAGAAGTTTTGCCACAAGGAAACTGTTATCGCCTCATACCAGAAATTCATTGTAGCGTAACCTATTCTAGCATATCAGTTAAAACATAGCTTTGTACAACCAGCCCCTGCGTTATTAATGACGTCATAATATAATAAAGAATTGTGAAAGGTAGTTAGACGTCACTATCAAGGGGTTAGTTAGGATGCCGCGATCACGTGCTCCATGACGTCATAATCAGACCCCATGTTTCAGACGTTGACACTTTTTGTGAAACACGGCTGACAGCTGACTAATTCACGATGAATAGCGACAGTGATTCCAAACCAGTTGCTCCAAACAGAAAAACTAGGAAATCGAAGTGCAATTCTTCGAAGAGTGACGCACCATTTGATGAGAAATCCGACAAACATAAAGAGAGTAAAGACAATGATCGACTTGGTAACATGCACCCAGCTACGGAAAAAGAGACAAAGCATGATTTTGGGGACGTTGAGAAATCTGTTACAAAACACAAAGACCAAGATTCGTCTATCACATTGTCAAACATGAAGGACAAGTTTGCATGCATGCATAATGGTGATGAATCAGAAAATAGTAAATGCCGTTCAGAAAATGATGATCTTGGGAAGAAACAAACTTGCACAAGCGACAAAATTTTCGTATCAATTGGCGACTCATTGAAAAGCCTGACAGAAAAGAAAAGTGCAATTACAACAGAGAGGACATCCCCAAAGGATACAAATTTAGAAATTACTTGTGACTTACCGGACGGCCAGTCACACCCAATAGACCTGGAGCACACACAGGAAGACGAGGATGGTAACAAATCCTGTGACGGAGCTAATAACACTGACGATTATCCAGAAAATCTTAATCCATTTGCGGATTCCACATCAGAGCAAGACGATGGATCAGAAACAATTGATACTTCTGGATTTGACGATGTGAGTAATACAGAACACGGTCCTGCTAGAACAACGACAAAAGCGCGACCGTCCTTGTATCCATGGCGGCCATTTGCTGGAGAGACGAACCAGTACAAATCCCACATGATCCCTGGCCGTCAGACCGCCAAGAAGCGAGCCTCCCTTTATCCCTGGAGACCGTTTGGCGAACAGGAGTACCCGGATGAGTTAAATCCTTTCAGTGAAAATGATGTCAATGACCACCATGACGATATGCATTTGAACAAAGTTTTGGAAGAGGATTCTAAACATCCAATCACTCCAAGCAAGGAAAAATATCAAACATCGGCACAAGAAGTTAGACAAGGACAGGAAGGCGTTGAGAGTAAAACAGAAGATGACGATGTGGAAGTTATGAAACCGAAGAAGATTGGACGGGGCAAAAAATTCCTGAAAACAGTTGGGATGAAGTTTCGCAAATTCTGGAATTGCGTTCTTAGGCGATAGTGGACTTCAATAACATTGCAATTATTATTTGATTTTTCCTTCAATCGATTTAGTTTTCAATTTGGTAATTCCCCATATTTTAATAATAGTTCACGTATTTAAAAAAAAAAAAAGAACCTAAAACGGAACACATTATGAATAGTTTAATTTTCGTCAAAATGTTCAAATCATATTAACGCACTTTATTTGAACGGTCTTTATTTTTTTTACATTTTGTATTTGTAATAAATGTACTTTTTATCGTTTTTCTTAAAGTTTAAAAAGAAATTATGTTTAGGGTCCAAGTTTTATTTAATGTTATCGAGTATGAACGATTATCTTGTGTGACGTAATGTGCTGTGTGTATACCAACCGAATACACCTTGTGTCGAGGTTTTTCTCCGCTTTCACTTAACTGCTTCGCAGCTATCTCGTAGTTTCTGACATATTCTGTTGTGTTATACTCCTAATTATCAAGTTATAACTTTAATCTGAGATAATAGATTGTGTATTGTAATCCCTGCTTTAATGAACCCGACATGCAGATTGTCTTCCCACCTATAGAAAAGCGTCAGTCCAGTTAACGAACATAAAACATTATAGAAGGCAGACTTGTGCTATGCCAGTACAATATGCCTACTAAGGTTGAACAATTACTCAGGAATTTCCCCATTGCAGTTTAAAAAAAAGTGTGTTGCCCTGTATGCACCGGGTTCTTTCCTTCATTTTCATACAAATTTACCCCAAAGTTCCAACACCACAAATATACAACTTTTTAAACATTTAATCCGCAGTATAATACTCTAGTATGTTTTGATATAGGTCTGTATATGTTGGTTGGAAAAGATGGCGTAATAAACCTGCTAAACCACTACAAGGTGTTTGTCTTTGTCATTTAAATGTATCATCAGAAGTCCATTAACTAGAAGTGTGAGACAGCGTATTCAGTAATGTAGACGGCAATGTTTCCATCGCCCATGTTATACGAGATAGGATGACGTCGACAGTATGGTGTGCGCAGTAGGTTATTAAAATTCTCCACCTCACGCAGATCACATTTTTAATCGGCGAGCGTCGTAAAATTTCGGT
>JAVFBX010245856.1:0-10226 GCA_034783855.1 Mopalia kennerleyi | reverse complement strand
GAGTACAACCATTTAAACACGTAGAGGCTGTTTTCTCAGTTTTCATTTTTCTTCTAATTTTTTTCATTTAAATCGTTTATTTCTCGTAAACTATTTTCACTAAGTCATTTAAATTTTGCACAGACAATCTTGAAGTCATTATTTTAAAAACCGTTATGCAGTTTTTATACATTGATTTTCGTTTTGAAGATATTTAGCAAATATTTTTTTAATGGCAAATTTTTTTTTTTTACATATACTTTAATAAATTGTACAAAAACTAACTTGAATTTAAAAAAACCCTACGACGATATTTTAGTTTAAATACTTGTCTACATGGAAATGCAAGTTTGAAAAAAAAATCTCCAACCATCTGAGAAAAGTAAGAGTTAAAAACAAGGGTCCATTTTAAACAATTATTTGACTGTTTTCTTTATTAAAGCTATTATAAAGTAATCATTATATGGCATTATATTAAGAATCTTGTAGTACTCCGCTTTCCGAATATATACGATGGTAGTCCTTTGGAAATACCCGCAAGTAGTCGAATTTTTTACTCTTGACTAGCAGTAAATATGGTCAACTTACACGCATATATGTAGGCTGATGTCAGAAATGTCCTGGTTTGGGAATACAATTAATTGTGAGTTTACAACAGAGTTGCGTTAATTTTATATCATACAGGAAGAAGCTGGTTGGATAGGATTTTTGATGACGATATCCGGAGTGGTCGCCGGTGTCATTGTCTCAAGGTAGATTACAGTCAGGTCTCCTCATTTTACGCGGGTGGTTAAAGGGAGCTTCCTTTTGCCCTGATGCTTTCTGAGCTTAAGAGGAGCAGGAAGCCGATATGTTTGTGGTGTCTTTATATTGTCCTTGAGTTTGCTCTGTGAAGTTATATCTTCCATCATACCCTTTTTTATACTGTTTAATAGATGACAAGCGAATGGGAGAGATTGACATATTATCTGAAGGCTACAACTAGCTCCAATATGTATGGTCTTTCTTTGTGTGACTTTAAATTTAAATACAATGTAATACTAAACCTGTAAAGACGGTAAAGTGCTGTTATTCTCTAATTCATTTTATGTACTGGGGATATAAAACCATTGGTATGTTTGGTCTTGTTTAATCAATACAAGAGTTAACTGACGGCAGTTCTTCTTTCAGATTTGTGGATAAATTCAGCGGGCATGTGAAGGTAGTTGTGATCAGCATGTACCTTATTGCAGCTCTCAGTTTAATCGGACTAATCCTCCTCACCACAAAAGTCCTTCCCTTCTCTATAGGTATAATCAAATTTGCGGGCTTTATACCTAAGATTGTCAGGTGTTCTTTGTGTTTTATAGCGGGTGGTTGGCGGGAGCTTCATGTTGCTCTGGTGCTCTCAGAGCTAAAGAGGAACAGGAAGCCGATATGTTTGTGGTGTCTGTATTGCGTCCTGTCGTTTTCCTGTATTTGTCCCGTCCTGTCTTTGTTTGTTGCCAGTGGTGTAGAGGGTGGTTTCATTCACCCATCGGGTTGGCACGTCGTCATATAAGTGAAATACCCTTGAGTACGACGTAAAACCCCAATCAAACAAACAATTGTGTTTTTATAAAATATATACAAGGTTATCAAAATTATATTTGATATCATATGATTCTGTAGAATAAAAAACTAAAAATTTTAGACGACTGTCTCATTAAACATATTAAAGAAAAGATTGTAGTATAACCACGTTTTTTGCCTGTTTTATATTAAAATATGAATTTCTATACCCAGCGGCAGTGTACATATCATGTACGTTGATTGGCCTGTGTTTAAACGGCAGCTTCCCTTTATTTCTGGAGATGGCGTGTGAGGGGGCGTATCCTGTGGCTGAGGGGATCACGTGTGGTTATCTCACCATGGTACATAACACGATGACGCTCATCTTTCTTGTCATTCTCATGATTCCATCTATAGGTAAGTTGTACATGTATCTGGTTTGTTTTAGGATTTAATATAATATTTCGATGAGTAAGTGTGATGCTTTGAAGCATTGCCAAATGTACACGGTTACCTGCAGCGTGTATATAAACGCCCGTTTTATTTATTACCAATAAAATAGAATCCAGTATTTCTGAAAACAAAAGGCGTTGAGGTTAAATTGTAACAGAAAATAGATAACAGATAGGAGACCTTACAACAAAGTTACATAATAACTATATTCTCTTAATGTTAGAGAACCCATTAACACATATTAGTGTGATAACCGCATTTGTTGTATCACAAATTAAAGTATTAACAAAACGTTCTTTTCCGTCTGTTTCAGGGACGATTTGGATGAATTTCGTATTTCTGGGGTTTATATTAGTCTCTTTCCCCTTTATCTGTATTTATGATACAGATAGAAAAAGGAGCGACTTGGATTTGTAAAACAATCGACTGATGGAGAAATGACGAGACATATTTCGTGAGAATTGTCTGTAATTTCAGGGAGCATTGTGTAAATGTTTACATTCGTGACTTCAGCTTGCAACAATACATTTCTCTAAGTTGATTTCTCTAAATCAATCGATGAGGTTGAGCTGTACCACCATATTCCATAATCCTCCGCCATCCGGTATCCGAGCTGTGAACTTTCCTAACACTACCATGGGCGTCTGCTGACTATTTTCCAGGAAGCGGCTGACCAGAAAGTTTTTGTAGGGTACCCCTAGATCGCTCGAAATGGACTTTCTGGTCTAGCTTTTGGCGTTAAGAAAGGAAAGTACTTATTTGCAGAAACCAATTAGACTGTGCATTGCTTATATATGTTATTTATTCAGATCTAGAATTAAAACAAAATGGTACAGGGCATTGGTTGTAGAATTTATTAGCCAATGTAACACAACTTGAAATTTACTACTGGTAATTGGTTTGCAAATGCAAATGAAAATTTAACCAACTAACCACACACTTGGAACACAAGCCTCAAGAAAATGTGTGTTGATATACACAACAAATGCTGGAATATATATTTATACTGTAGAAAAAGACAATTTAGCTGACCTCCATCGGGAATCGAATTTGGGGGTTTGTCCAGCAGGGCCAGTACTGGAATACAAATATATATTGTGGCACTGTCTGTCAACATTTAATACCATGGAGCACCAGCAAAGCCCAGAAAGCGTTGACAAGGAGTACAGCCACAAAGCTAACTGGATGCCCACAATTAAACCCAGCATGCAGTAGGCCTCGGATATGTGAGGGAGTCAACACGATGTGGCTCCGTCCACACAGGTGGTGGGATTTTCTTTTACGAGATTTCCACACGTCTCTCAGTACGGTGATCAATTAACAATCTGTCATCATTTAAGCGAAACACCTTTGATTACGTTAAATTAGTTAAATCCCTATCAAACACACATAAGAGCTGCGTTTTCAGTTACCATGTGCCTCGTTTGACCCCCAGTGGGCGCCAGTCCACACTACCTCAATATTACATATCCCCCGCCATCCGATGTGCGCGTTGAGAACTTCCATAATAACACTTAGTCTCGCGTAAACCAGAATCCAATCATAACTTGGACCACGGCTAGATAGTCTGGTAACAAACACTGCATATTAAATTTTACAAAAAGAAACTGGCCGTCATATGGTCCGTTTATCGTACGGTTGGGTTTCTGATAGGTTCATTTGAAATATTTTTAAACAGTAAATCGAACCCAAAACCTTTGTATTTATTTACAAATGAGAATACGATTAAGGTGAATAGAAACATTAATATTGCACGGAAAGTTTTAATATTAACCGCTGGCTGTTTTGTGCGCATGCGTGGAAATGAACCAGTACTCTGCGGATTTGTATCAAAAAGAAACACGCCAATCAAGCCCGTTTCTTGGGTAAAATCCAGTTTAAACGAAACACTGTTCCTTTCTTATGTATGACTTGTTGCAAATAATACAAACTTTGTCCTCTATAATGTAGCGCTAATGACGTTGATTATATCAACACAAAAATAGCCTTCACTCCTTCAGACATAAACAATAAACTCAATCATATGAGGGAAGTAAATTCATTCGAGTTACCTCCCGTGAAATGACGCACTGCTCGCCCGGGTTTATTTGCGGAACGGAAATGGCCGAGGGATGTTCAGACATGGAGTGTGTTAATCATTTAGCAGGTATTTCCCAGACTTTACTGTTAAAACATTAGCGGAACAATGTATACAAACTTTAAGTTTACGGCATTAAACTATCAACCGATTCAAAGCAAGAACGTGGAAAATATTAAAATTTTACTCGTCTTTCAGAATTTGTTATTGGTTGAAACCCTGAAAGACGGTGAGAGCTTTCAGTTGCCCAGGTACTCTCGGTACTAAGGGGAAAACTTGAAACCGATTTGTTTGGGTTGTCACTGTGATGTATCAAGCTGGAATGAGAGAAATAACAGTCACTAAATCTCAATCAATCAACAAACAAACAAAGGGACTTCTCACTAAACTTTGTAGACGGCCAAAGAAACATACTATACTGTATTAGGGGTTCCAGCGTTCAAATGGAAGCCCTATTGTTTTCGTTCGGTTTATTTGTCACTGTTATTCTTTTTCTTTTTCTTCCCAACATAATACGTGTAGCTCGTTTGTGCTGCCGTTAGCAAAAAACGGCTGCAGCTAGAGCAACCAAACTTTCTACAAAGCTTTGAGTAGGTCCGGTGCGGTGCAAGAAACTTTCAGACTTTTGCTAGGTCACTTCACTCTCTTTAATTATTCTTATTTTACTTCTTTTTCGCACTTAACAACTCGGCTACGGCTAAATCACTGCTGCATCTAGAGTCACCAAAATTTCCACAACGTTACAAATTCTTATGTTCTACGATTCTGGACTATCTGATTTTTGCTGGGTCACTTCACTTTCCCAAGCTAGCAGGCACTCTGGAAAACCTTGATCCAAAAACTCCTCCCGATTGCCTCTGGCAATTGGGCTGAAATTTAGCAGCCTTCAAGACCATCTGATGGCGCCACAAGCGTGATCACTGAAATCACGTACCTGCACTAATGACGTCACAGTGGCGCCTTATACTTACGTCGATTTCGGAAACGCGTTTCAAGTAATAAAATCAACAGAAAAACTTAAACTATCTAATTTCTTTCCATACCATGGATCAGGTGATTGGAGTTCTACATAGGAAAAAAATGTTTCATAATTATATTCACACGGACAACCGGAGAAACCGGAAAAAACTTTTGAACATAAGATATTATGTAACTGAAATTGAGGAACAGCTATGAAGTTGACAACAACACGGTTAAAACGGCTGTAACTGTCTTCAAAACATTTAAATACGATCTGTGGCAAAGCAACCGTTTTGATTCTACGGCGAGTTATAAATGCGCAGATTTTTGAGAATTCGGTCATTTTCTCCCCTATGTAAAACCATAGTAAATTTTTACTCAATAGGATAGCCCGTGACATTTTCTACATTTGATTCACGCATGACCCCAAATTTGACGGACCAATTTTTAGTACTACAGGTGCAAAGAATACTGCTTAAACCGAAAATGGGCGTGTCCATTCTGCGCAGTGAGCAGACGTATATAAGATACTTTCGGATACGGTCAAAGGGGAATAACTCATGTCGGAATAATATGCTAAAACTCTATCACAATGAATAACACTATTATCTAAGACGGACAATACATATGCACATGCTATATCCCTGCCTTTAATGCATACTATAGTATATAGTTTTGTTATAGAGCAAAAGTTTCTATTTTAAAAAAGTAGTTTAGGTCTACGGATTTAGCCCTATATATTGTACTAGGTTTTGTGTTAATAACGAGAATCGTGTAGACCCTATTGGTTTCCTAATGGCAAAACGTAGAGGGATGGCTTAAATATCACTTAAATTTTTTGATTTTAAGGACAACAGTGCTGGTATTAACACGGATTGTTTATAGTACTTTTCTTTGAGACTGGATGTATATGTATTTAGCAGATTACAGAGACTAGATATATTGAAGTATAACTAAAACGTATGTACATATGTTTTGCTAGGAACCCAGGCCTGTAATGAGGATTGATGCCCAGTACTGCGGCCCATGGGTCATTCCACTGTGGGAACGATGTTATAGTCTGTCTGGAGAAAGGAATAATAACTCTCAGACGTGAATATTGTTATCACTGTTATAAAACATTATATGGTAAAATTCAGATAGAAGCTTACCGATGCTGTGTATTAATTAGGCACTGTAGCATACTGGTTAACGAGGTAGTATAGCATATTAGCGATAACTCAATTGTGACTCATAGGGATCAAATGAATAGATATTGTGTTTGTTAACTAAATGTTGTTTCCCTGTGCTGTAATGTTAGTTTGTTATGCAGTTGTATATAAACCTGTGATACGATTAGTGAGATATTAGACAGATGATATGTACCTGACCTGTAACCGTTCTGTGGCGGCTCCCCCGGAGGGGGGATTTGCCACTCTGGTGAATTTTCTCTTAGTAAACCATGTTAGACATTTTATAGCACACAAGAGAATCTCAAATCTACAACCCGAGATTATGATCTATTTAGAAACATGTCTCTGGGAGAAATATTTAATTAGTTTTGATACATGTAGCCTATAGAGTGAAATAACATCGCCTGAAACTCTATAGAACTCGATAGCTTCTAGGGCCTAGTTGGTCCCGTTTTAATCAAATGAGGCGGTCCGTGAACCCTCGCCTCATTTAAGACACACTGTTTATCTGACGAGCAGTGGTCATGTAGTGAAATAGCCTCGAGCAAGACGTTAAACACTAATCAAACCCCGAATTTGACGGACCAATTTTTAGTATTACAGGTGCAAAGAATACTGCTTAAACCGAAAGTGGGCGTGTCCTTCTGCGCAGTGAGCAGACGTATATAGGATACTTTCGCTTACGGTCAAAGGGGAATAACTCATGTCGGAATACTGTTAATTCCCCCTAAGTAAATACCCCTAAGCACGGTGTAAACTACCAATCATTCAATATTAATCGACCATGGCATTAAACACATCATAGAATACAACTATTCACGGATGATAACTTATTTCAGTACACATTAATCTGGTGTTTAACGAACTACATATATTGTTTAATTAAGTCAACATCCCTGTATGCGTGATATTACACCAAGATTATAACACCGTCTTCACCGGGTTAGAATTAGGGGCTATTTTTTCCGTGAACCCCTGTAGCTCAGTCGGTAAGGTGTTAGGCCTGTAACCCAAAGTTCCCGGGTTCAAATCCTGATGAAGGCAAGCAAATATTGCTATCTTTGTGTTTTCACGATAGATGCATATATACGCGTACTTTCATCATTTGTCTTGATGCTTGGGTTGTATTTTAGTTTATTTAGATCTCCACTATATGGTAGTTTAACGCTTGTGTTTCCTCAAATAGCAACACTTGTCCAGGTAGCGCTGTCGCACAGTAGGCATAATCATTTATTGAATTGGAATCCAAAGTAATCTAACGATATGTTTCAACTCTACCTGTAGCGGCGGAAAACTGGTCTCTTGACTTTAAACCCCATTCAAACGAACCTTCATACAAGTGCAATACTATTTCATTGCGGTCCTCTGCTTAAAGACAGTGTTTGAATAGTAGCCATGCTAGCCCTAAGCACGGTGTAAAATACCAATCATTCAGTTAATCGATCATGGCATAAAACACAAATCATAGAATATACATCTATTCACGGATGATAACTTATTTCAGTACACATTAATCTGGTGTTTAACGAACTAAATGCATTAGAAAGGTGATTTTATATCATTGTTTAATTATCTGATGTGTTAAGGCTAGTTTCGTAAACTCTGTCAAATTCACATAAATGTACTAGTATAATTAATGAAATATCTCGACGTATAGTTTGAAGTAAAAATGCCCACACATTTTTTTTTATCAATTTTGACAAAAAGCAATAATATAAGTGACACATATTTTATTTGAGGATTAAGTATAACACAAAAGCAGGCCTTGATCAATAAATGTGTAAATTTTTTGAGCGGCAGTAAGAAAACGTTAATAGCTAGCGAAATGAACAATCTGTGGTCATATAAGTGAAATATCCTGGTGTACAAAAATAAGCCTCAGTCCATCAAGAAATCAATCAATCAATCAACCAATCCGAGAGGTAAAGTCGGAGATGTTATTCAATTAAGCGGTCACTGGAATTTGACTGAGTTGAGCACCTGTTTCAACCTTTTACCTTGGCTGGCGTGGGGAGGTAAGTTAGAGAAACAATAAGGGAATTCAGAAATAAACATCAGTATACATTCTTTAAAAAGTTACATGATTCACGTGAAAGGAAAATACACAGATTTGTTTACATTCATTCAATTTAATAGATATACAGAAACCTGGCGTCTGGACAGTCAGTCTTTAATATGAGCATCCCCTTTCATGTAGTCCCCGTAGTACCACACTCTGACACAGTCTACTCTAGGCGACTTCTTATCAGCCCGTCCTCTATATACGTCATGATATGATAATTACAGTGAACCTCAAAGCCGTCTTGCAGCTGGTGTAACT
This sequence comes from Mopalia kennerleyi, assembly GCA_034783855.1. Lineage (NCBI taxonomy): Eukaryota > Metazoa > Mollusca > Polyplacophora > Chitonida > Mopaliidae > Mopalia > Mopalia kennerleyi. The sequence goes on along the minus strand of JAVFBX010245856.1, from coordinate 1,735 downwards.
CACGAAACACTGGTATCCAAGGACCCCTAGTCATTTTCAAAGGCCCCAGTCCTTCTTCGGCCGATTGACGTCACCTCGACAACAGTCGCCTAGCCAATCGCTCCTGTGGTGTGCTGGTACCTTGGGACAATCGAACCAAATCGCTCTCGGATTTCTGTCTTGCAGCACCATACATATATTGTTTTATTTAGTCAAATCCCTTTATCTGTGATATTTACACTTTACTCACAATACAATTATTAAAATATACGGTGATTATTATCTTGACAAGGCTTACAGCCAAGTAATTTTTATTTTAGCTCCCTTTTTTTAAAGACACAAACTTCTTATAATGCATATGTAGAAATAAGAGATAAGTTATCATCCGTGAATAGTTGTATTCTATGATGTGTTTAATGCCATGATCGATTAATTGAATGATTGGTTGTTTACACTGTGCTTACGGGTATTTCTCTGATATGACGGCGCTTTATTTCAAAAGTAATTTATACTACAGCAAGAGGAAGCGTTTCCATAATGTTAGAAAGTTAATTTTCCTACTACAGCGGCAAATAAAGACAGAATGGCTACTCTTCAAACAAACTGTCTTTAGCCAGAGGACCGCAATGAAATAGTATTGCACTTGTATGAAGGTTCATTTGACTTGGGTTTAAAGTCAAGAGACCAGTTTCCACCGCTGCAGTTAGAGTTAAAACATATTGTTAGATTACTCTGGGTTCCAATTAAATAAATGATTATGCCTACTGTGCGACAGCGCTGCCTGGACTAGTGTTGTTATTTGAGGAAACACAAGCGTTAAACTACCATAGAGTGGAGATCTAGATAAACTAAAATACAACCCAAGCATCAAGACAAATGATGAAAGTACGCGTAACACATTCAGCTTACACAATTAATACAAATACCATTATGAACAGATGTACTCATAATACCTTAAGGCGATCTAAAGATTCAATGCATACTTTACTTGCGTGCATTTTTTATGCAATTCAGCAAATTAGAAAACTAGTCATTGCAGCACAAGTCATCAGCGAATGATTTATAGAACAGATTCCGCTTTATCTTCAGGCTTTATTGCACAATTTTAGCCTTCCAACATTGGTCCTCTTTTCCATATATAACACTCTCATCAGGGGGATTCCCATTGACCGATATCATTGGTGGTGTAACACCCGCTTCTGTGATACTATATTCTAGTACATGTCATCTGGTGTTAGAAAATACCTGGAATATTTTCGCAAAAGTTGTTAACTGTCCTCAACCAGCCTATGGCTGCCTATTATTATTTGAACGCAGAAATAATACAGCGAATTAATTATACATGATATAAAACGTGAACCTGACGCTTGTCACCAATCAGTCAACATATACAATTGATCAAGAGTACTATAAACAATAGGAGCACACAACCCTTAATTTAATTTAATTTAATTTAATTCTTTATTTATTTAAATAGGATGGGCCACAGCCAATGGCCACAAGGGCTTCTCCTATATAACAAAACAATATACAAACAAAAACAAATATACAATAACTTAAATACACGAAATGGTTACGGTATACTTGCCATCATTACAATTATTTTACCTATACATTTATGTAGTAATATCATCATTAACGGCTTGTTGAGAATGTAGCTTACTACTTAGTTCCAAACCGTCCAGTAGTTTGTATGTAACAGTGGAGTTGATTGAATAATGCCATGTTTTCATCTCGATTTAAATCAGTTGATCCA